>SRMA01026257.1:15182-163207 GCA_007224835.1 Danionella cerebrum
AATAATAAAAATAATAATCCTAACAGAAACAATAGGGTTCTTGCACCTCCGGTGCTCGAGCCCGTTGGGCCCGAGCTCCTTCGGTGCTCGGGCCCTAATAATCCTAACAGAAACAATAGGGTTCTTGCACCTACGGTGCTCGAGCCCGTTGGGCCCGAGCTCCTTCGGTGCTCGAGCCCTAATAACGAGCGAATTTGGAGACTATTAATATCTCACCGTTATAACTAACCTTGTAGTTCCTCTTATGAAGTAACTGCACGAGATGATTCTGATGAATGCTGTCATTACATAAACATGATCTCATGCTGGGCTTATCCAATAAACATTGCTGACATTGCAACTATGCAAATGAAAAAAAGAAGGTTCAAGAAGGTATGATGTGAAGTGTCAGCTTATGAATATTCAGGATTTACAGTGAATTCCACGAAAGGTGTTATCGGAGTAAAACTGACGAATCATCACTTTCAGGTCAAGAGGGTCACATATGACATGTTAACATGTGACTTTATATATATATATATACATATATATATACACATATATATATATATATATATATATATATATATATATATATATATATATACACATATATATACACATAAGCATATATTGTATAAGCTACTGCTGCAATGTTTATTTTTTGTACCCAGGTACTATAGATAGGATTGGGTTGGCTGGGTGTTGCATAGGTGTTATCCAGGCTGGCAGCCGAGAGCACCCTTTTTGAAGCATCTCTGAAGAGCATGGTCGAGGTAATCTCTGCTGGGCTGAAAGCCGTTTACAGAAAGAAAGAGGCAGGGGGAGAGGTTATACTAGGGAGAGAGTATGCTATGAAGAGTGACGGGGAAAGTGAGAGAGAGAGAGAATGAATGGACAAGAAAGAGAGGCAAGGGGATATTATAGAAGAGCGAGAACAGAGCCCATGCAAGGGATGATAAGGCCGGGGGATTTTGTTGCTGTTTTGGGGTCAGATTAGGAATGGGGTCTTGCTTTTGTCACATGAAGAGAGAAGGAGAGAGAGGAAGAGACACATCTGAGAAACTGATAGAGCTCTGTAGAGCATTGTGAAATATGGCTGCAAGTATTTTCCAGTTACACTTGATGTTTGCAGTGCTTTCAGAAAGGCCTGTGTGTAGTAGATAGTCATTAATAAAATACCACAATATGGTTTATTTTCATTAATCTTGAAAGCAGTTCAAACACACAGGTGCGTCTGTTTGGAATTATGTACAAAAGACTTGACCCACCTATTGTTAAAATATTGATTTTAAATATAATGTGTTCCAAAAAGGTTTGTGGTTTTGATATTTTTTTTATTTAAATGATCATCACAAGAGTTATGACACATAATTTGTAAGGTAATTAAAAAGTATCAAGTTTCATTTTACAGACCCTAAATTGGTGCGATTAGTGCCACGTAGCGGTGAAAAGAAGGTAAAACGCTTAGAAATTACAAGACCTGGGATAAGACTTGTGCTTTTTAAAGTTCTGGTACAAACATAATAGCACAAAAAGTGCTTGGATCAGTGTACTAATAGAGGTTAATAGAGGTTTGCCTGTTTTTGACCTTGTTTTGACATTGTCTTTGCTTTTTGAGCGTATTTATGATTTTTTATTTTTTTTTGTCTCAACAGTTGATTTTTTTGTGTGAAAAAATAAAAACAGTTTCCTCTTAGTTTTAATTTTTTATTATAGAGAAACATTGAATACTACCAATGGTAATGTTTGAACAATTTCAGGTTTAAATGTGGAATTATTGTGTAATGTACTAAAAATATTTGTAAAAAAAAAAAAGTAATAAAAGAAGCTGGGGTTGTACTAAAAAGGATATTAAACATTGCCACAAAATAGTTTTAAAGATAATTTTTTAGAGCAAATTGTAAAGTTGTAAAAACAATCAAGGCCTGGACTTCAAAGAGTTAAATGTTCTCTCTTCAGAACTTTGGGCTTAATAAAGATGAAAGTGAGAGATTTTACCTGTTCCAGAAACTTTCCCACTGAGGTCAATATAGGAGTTTTATTAAGCTTGAAATACATTCAGCTTGCTTTAGTGCATAATGTTCCTGATTGAACATTAAAGTCAGCAAAAAAAAGGACATTTTCAGTTTAAATGAACTTCTTCACTTTGTACGCCAGAACTGTTGCTGTAGTTCTCAAACAGCTTAACTTACTTTATAATATACACTATTCTTTGGAGTACAATGATTTTTCACATTGTTCCTGTCCTCCCCATGCTCCATATTAAACAGCGGATACAGCAAAAGAAAATTCTACTCCTTACATTTAAATTTATGCATATTATTGTATCCAACTGATCTTCTAGATCTGTAGAAGAAAAAAACAAGCAATTCATTAACCGTAAGTGCGCATAGAAGAGGTTCTAGCTAATTCAAAAGTGCTATATAGAAGAGCAATTAATTTAGCAGTGCTTTGTATGTACTATGTTTTTTTTTCATTTATTATTATTTAAACTCTAAGACAGGGTGTTTGCTCTACTTGGAAATGAGAAGTGTATATGATTTGTTGGTGGGCAGGAAGAAAATCACGGATGCAGATGTTTTGCTCAAGTCCTTTTGCATTCCTAAAAAATTAATGCACTGTTACAAAAGTAACGGTGTCAATACCATTTCATGCATATTTCTGATGTTAAAACCAGCATAAAACCTGATGGAAAGCTCTAAAACTATTTAGCATAATATAACCACATTATTAACTGATATAGATTCATGTATTTGTAGTCTAAACTTAGGTTCTTCCAAAACAAAAAAAAGAATGTCACTTGTTTTGTTGGATTGAGCGGTTCCATAAAATAATGTGAAGTCCTAGACAATATTACCATGCACTTTGCATGAGCTGCACTCTTAAAAATATTCTTCACTGGTTCTTCACTAGTTCTTTGCAGGTTTGAATATGCTATAAAGCATTTTTTTAGCTCTACAGAACCCCTCAAGCTCTTTTTGGTTCTTTCTGCTGCTGAGGTACTAGCATAAAAAAGGCTAGTAGTTCTTGTTATTAGCGTATAGCTGTAGGAAAACAGTATTAACGTTTGTGCTAATCACATGACACAATCGGCATTTGTGTCAAAATACATTATTTTTAATATGGTTTATTGACATGAAGCAACTGACCTTGCTGGGCCTGCGGGTTTCATCTTATGTCGGAATGCATGTTATTCCCCCCCGCACTTGTGAAAGTAGGTGATGTCGGTTGCTGAGCTCGGATACTGACTCTTATCGCCCAATGAGCACCTGTTTTATTGAAGTCTTACCTTAGAGATGCCTCATCTTTCCAAATCCACAAATTCAGTCCAATTTCTCAGCACATTGACGTTAGATCAATTGGATTGGGAATTTGTAATTATGTATGCCAGGGGCGTGGGACCTGAAGCAATGTATTAGCCGGTGTTCCCCCCAGCATTGCACAGTAAAATGTCGGAGGAGACTGACATTGATACACGTGAGTGAATAAACTGACCTGGACTACCTATGCGGTATATATATATATATATATATATATATATATATATATATATATATATATATATATATATATATATATATATATATATATATATATATATATATATATATATATATATATATATATATATATGTAAGGTTCTATAAAGTACCTTTTTAGAGTGTTTCTTTTGAGACTTTTACCTTGTGCAATAGCCTTAGACTATATAAAACTATGGCTTTGGTGTCACAAGGGGTTAAAAATGGCAAATGCTGTATAAAACATAAAGGGGTTTTGTTTATTGTTGCTAGAGTAAATCAGACATAAGCTATAAAGGCACTCCAGTGTTCTGGAAATGTGGGATAATGGCAGGCTTGTTTTTACATAGATTCTCACGTGAATGTGTTAAATCTGATGCTATTTGTAAAAGTATTGTTAACTTCATCATAATATTTTCATTACTCTGTTTTATTGCAGTTGGTTGTCAAATTGCATTGAATTTGAATGTTAATGGTAATACTTCAGAAAAAAAAAAAAAACGAATAAGAGATAGCAACAGAGATCTTCCCAGTGTTGGGATTTTAATAATCAGATATCTATTTTTAGAGAGCGCAGCTTTTCAAAGAAGATCTGGTACAAAAGATAAAGCTTTACCCTGCAATGCAAATCACTTCACTGTTTACATTTATGAGGAAATAATTAATGATTCCCCCAGAATCCAAAAAACAAAAAATGCTACAATTACATGCAAAGAGCAGTGAAGTAAATATTGATCTCTGCATGAAAGTAACCCATTCACCTGTCACATGACCTGGAGACGAGTCCGTTAACTCTCTCAATATAGTGCTGAATGTTTAAAAGCGCTCACTCTTTATACCTGTCCTTTGTTCTCAACACATTTCCCCTCCCTCTGCCTCTCAATTTCTCTCCCTTCATCCTCATTCTCCTAAGTGTTTCATGTTCTGTTCTTGTGGGTTTTTTCTAGTTGTGCTGGAAAACTGTCTTCATCACCCCTCCCTTCTTTTAACTGTGCTTTCACAGCTGACTATTCTCTCTTTCTTCCTCTCTCTCTCTCTCTTCCACCCATGCAGGTTCATCGGACAGAGTGACTTGCCACGCTCCGACTGCCCCCTTCTCCCCACAGTGAGTATAGCGATGCTAATTTTGCTGATCGGCTCTGGGTCGAGCCTTTCTGTGCTTGCGATTGTTCCACCTTCTGTGAGAATCTAAGGGGGACAGTGGTCTTTGATGCATGAGAGTAAAGAAAGGAAGACATGGAGATAGAAATCGAAGTGTAAGAGTCGAAGTGTATTGTGATGGAGAAGTAAAAGTTGTGGTGCTTTATGTGGTAGCGTTGAGCAAGGATCTCAAAGTGATGAATCAAAGGTAAATGTATAGTTAAGATTGCCAGCATGACGCCATCTGTGTCTGTGTAAATATAATAACGCTTTGTGTTTGAGCACTTTCAAGTAAAGTGGGTTATAATGTCTTATTTCTTCTAATACGATAGAACTCAGCGTTGCTTGGATTTAATATTCCTTTGACCTTAAAATGCTTCAGCTCATTTGAATTATATCCTTCAAATTATGTAGGAAAGTCCAGGATTCTATTACAGAGTAGAGCTTGGGGGCGTTCACTGTTATAGCTCCTGATTTTTTTCTTGTAGAATTTTCCTTTATATTTTAATACTTTTTTAATTTAGCATACCTTAAAATTACAAATCCAGCACCATGACAAAATACCTTTATCTGTTCTACTGGCAATTTAGAAGAGCACTTTTTAGACCAGGCCTGCGGGTGATAAAGACACGGGTGGTGAATTAAACGTTGCTGCTTTTAATTCACTGACACTAGCTAAAATGCAAAAGAAACACCACGTCTTGTTTATTTAAACATACACAGTGGAAAGAGAGTGGTTTGTAAAAATAAACATTAATCTTTGCCGTGAGTTTATGTACATCTTTACAAAAATACAAGTTGACAACTTTTAGGAGAATAATTTTAGGGTGTAATGATAAATGATAGAATTCCGTTTTTTCACCGTCACGCTTATGCAATACTGTGCAAAAGTTTTAGACAGGTGAAAAAATGCAGTAACTGAATAAAAGAGAAGGAATAAAAGAGAATCCTTGAGAGGATCCTTCGAAGGATGCAAAAACCCTTGGTAAACGGGACAGTCTAGCCTCTTCTTCTACTTCTATTGTGTTTTGGCAGTTTGCTTATGGTGCATTAGCGCCACCAGCTGGATCAGTAGTTTGGATCCCGAACAGAATGAATGAAATGTTCTTGTATCATTAATATTTTTCTTTAAGTGATTCTTTTATACTTATGTTTTGTATCTAATAAATTTGAAAGATCCCTGTAAGCTCTTTCGTTGGTTAATTTATTTTCTAGTGTTTTAGGGTTTATTTTGAATTGTTATATTTCTTTCTTTTTTTTTTTTTTTGAATACATTGTATTAAAACATGCTCTTTATTTTTGTTTTGGTTGCCTTGGTCACATTTCCCTCTGGGATTATTTTCTATTTGATGTTGTGTGTAATTTAAACCAGTATGATGGTCCAGCTTCATTCTGTTTATATAAGTTTGCTAAACTCCTTCGTCTGCTTCTTAAAACATAATGACATCCACCAATACTTAGTTAACATTTAGTTGGCTGCGTGTGTTAAGGTTTACTATGAATGTTTAAAATAAAAATATGTTTTACAATTCGCTTATTGCTACCAGCATTTAAAGCTTGAATATACTGTAAAAAAAACGTGTTACTTACCTGTAAATATTAATTAAAGTATGTTTTGTGTTGACGCAAAGCATTGTGGGATATCTGAGGCCACGGAGGATGGTCGCGATGCATACTTGGAAATCAGTGGAAAGTAAGACGCATTTCAAGGGTGCATTTTAAGGATCCTTCAAATTTTGCCGAAATGAGACGGCCTTGGCGCACCGTTGTGACATGAGTGGCCTTAAAATACGCACTCGGGAGGATGCACACTTCTGGATTGGGACACAGCTTATATTTTCAGTGACCAACCTTTGCCTTCAAAACAGCAGCTATTCTGTGGATTTTCACATTCTTCTGTCGCTTCATGTAATCAAAAACACACTAGATGATTAGATCATGGCTCTGTGAGGGCCCTCTTTGTTTATGGTCAATGTCCTGCTGCAGAATAAATTAGTAGCCAATCATGAGATTTATTGTTTGTGATGGATAAGAATCTATTTGTATTTTTCAGCATTAAGAACACCATTAATCCTGAACAAAGTTCCAAGTCCTTTTACAGAAATGCAAGCTGAAATGATCAAGGAACCTTCGCTGTGCTGCTTTGAATTGTATTTCCAGTAGAGACCTTTTTTATTTAGCTAACTTGGGTCTTGTTACTGTGCTCAATCTTACTGTGATAAGAAACTGTCTTTCTCATTGTAGCTGTTACACTTGCAGATTTTCTGTGTCAGATCATGTCTGTATTTTAATCTATGCGTGACATTGATGAGCATGAAGGGGGTCCATATGTCGATCCAAGGACGCTTTTCAACCCTGGATGAAGGTTTCAGCTTTGTTCTATCTTTCAGAGATTGCGGGAACTTTAATTATCGACTCTTATCTGACTCAATATTTTATCAGAAGGTTATTGTTTACCTTTTTCAATAGCTTTGATTAAAGCAATAATAAACTATGTATTGATAATTGTAAATAATTATAGAAAAGTGCATGCTTTTTATAATTAAACCTTTGTTACATAATGTGATACTTTAGTTCTTAGCCTTTAACATTATTGTAGAAAGTGATTAGAGAGTAACTAGTGACAAGATTGAACATCTCATTTATTAACAAATAGTTACATAGTGAACAAACAATACCAAGTGGTCACATGATCTGAAATGCTCTAAGCTTTTAGAACACAGGCTCAATCCATAGACAAAAAAGAAAGCGCAAAACACTTCACCTGTTCTCCCTAAGTAACACTTTTCAGATTCAAGTTCCCTCGGGAGAGTCTCATTGAAATGTAAATCACTCAGTAGAAGGAGATGTTTGAGAGAAGTTATTTAGTTATTTTGTTATATATTTCTAATATTATATATATAATTAGTGAACTTTGACATTTGGTTTCCAAAACATTTGGCTTTCCCAAAGATAGCATGAGCCGCGTGTGTGAGTTAATGAGGAGATTGAAAGGCACTTGTGTCATCCCAAAATTCATTAGTAAAAGAATTCAAAAGGTGGTCCTGGTCAGTTTATTCACTCACGTGTATCAATGCGCTTCTCCGGCAATGATATTTATATAAACATGTATTGGAAGAAGAAAAATAATCATATTTGATGTTATATTAATCACATTTTATTTCACAGATTCCAGATTATTAAGAGCTGAAAAGTCAGGGATTTAAATCTATGTTGAATTGTAACACTCAAATTTAATATGCAATAACGCAACTATTATGCTTTGTTAATCTTATTACTGCTTTGTACGATTAAAAGTATTTATGGTTTACTGAGTTTGTGTTTTGCCAACTAGCTCAGTCAGTACACCTCAAACGGTCAGGTTTAAACTATTTCAGATAGGGTTACTTCAAACCCTTTCCAGCAGAGTAATAAAAAGATAAAGCACTACGAGAGCTATAACTTAAAGAGTAGAATGAGTGAGAGAATCAGTTTCTACCCCACTTTTTATCCATTAAAAGAATATTGCTGTCTCATTGGTGCATAAAATTAAACAACGGTATATGCAACATCTTTTTTTGTTGTTGTTGTTGTTGTTGTGGTGGTTGATATGAGCTTGTGGCAAAGCTTTGCAGTGTGAGAAAAGTGAATGTTGCTTCCCCTCAACAGATTTGTCAGCTATAGCTCAGAGCCGACATCTTGCGCTTGACTTAGATGACCGTTAGATGTGGTGTATAGAAGGGGAAGGCACACTCTGTGGCCCAAAGCTCAGCCCCCATGACACAGAGAGTGGAAGAGCGCTGGAGAGGTGAAATTCTCTTCCAGAGTTGAAAGGGTTCGCAAGGTGAATTTGGATGAGAAATGTTTCTCTGGTTAATCTGCTCAGACAAAAGATTGTTTCCGGAGGCGATCCTTCGCTAAAAGATCCCCAAGGCTCAGAGAAGGTGTTGCAGAGGTTTTATCGTGAAGCAAACTAGTAACCTACTCTGGTCATGTATTTTGCCCTGAGCTTTTCTGAGCCCCGTGGAATCATATAAAATGCATCCAAGCTTTTCATGTGGAAGAAGCATCGGGAAGCCCAGCTGAGGATCATTTGCTGGTTCAAATTGAATATCTGGTCTGGATTTTCCCCCTTTTGCACTTGGCACAAATGCACAGTTGACTATTTTTTGACTAGGGCGATAACAGAAATAATATGTTTATTTTACATTTAAAAATGCAACCTCTTATACTCAAAAAAACCTCTTAAACTCTAACTGTTAAAGTCTTCCTAATTCAGGCAAAAAAAGCTAATTTGTCTTGGCAAGCTTTCTTAAATATCGCAAAAATGTTGAGCTGACCATAAATGCTGATGGAACTTAAAATTAGACAAAAAAACTCTCAAAACAAGTGCTTTTAAGTTATTTAGAGTGCTAATCACCTGTGATGGACTGGCGACCTGTGCATGGTATACCCCTACCTCTCGCCTGATGTGCACCAGCAGATCCCCTCACTTTTTTAAAAAAAGTTTTTTATAAGTTATAACTTATAACTTTTTTTTTACTTTTTTTATAACTTATAAGTTTTTTATAAAACTTTTTTCTCGTACTGACCTCAGGAGTCTAAATGTAGAGTATTGAGTTTATTTTAGAAAGTGTCAGGCCGTGAGGTCCCAAACGATACGATACCTCAATTAAAAACGCATTGAAATAAGAATGAGATGGGCTCTTGCAGACCCTAAGAAGGTCTAAGCCTAATCATTGAGGGCCTATATAGTGTCCCTTAGAGACCTGATACTACATCTGGAGTTTGGAGATGATCTAATGAAGCATTGTTTTTAATGCTTCAATTAAAAATTAAAAAAATAAGTGAGTTAGAAGATGAATGAAAGAACTAAATAAAACTTGTGATCGTAAAACTATGTTTTGTGCATTAAAACAAGTTTATATGTCCTTAATTCAAGTCAGTAAGGTCTAAAATCAGAAATAATTGTAATGCTTTAGGGAAAAAAGCTTTTGTTCAAGAATGTTTGTGTTTATTTTTAGTACCAAAGTCTTCCTTAAAAAAGAAATTCTGGCTTAAAATACTTTTTAAATGTTTTTATAATTGGGCTCATGTGCATTTTTTCGGATCAGACATTAAAGGCAGATATGATGCAAGTAAGATTGCTGGGTGTTTTCCACATACTCGGGGTTCATTCCTGGGTGCCGCCTCATCCTTGCCAAACACACTGTCCACCACACCACAGATCTCAACTGAGACTTAATAGTCTATACGAGCTGTTAACTTATAGGAAAAGTGTTAAGTGTTAACTAATATTTGCACTTATTACGCACTAACAATAAATCTTAAAACTAAATATTATAGCTCAAAACTAAACAGATATTTCTTTTTATAAATACAAAATAATCTTTTTAAAACTACTTTTTTTAAAAACTACGTATAAACTACTTTTTAGTAAAAACTACATTAAAGCAAGGACATTTGGGCTTGAACCTAGTCTTGAAAATAAACTTAAAGCTAAAAAAAACTACTTAAGTAAAACAGCACTACCTTAACAATCTTTAAATTATATATTATATTACAGCTTTCTTTTTCATAAGCACTAAATAATCTTTAAATACCAAATGTATAAACACTGACATTTGTGCTTGAAACCAGTCTTTAAAATGATCTTAAAACTAGAAAAACCTACTCAAATGCAGTGAATGAACAAATTTAATGAAAAGCTCATTTGAAACAAGAATGTTTTGCTTAATCATAGCAAGTACATAGGTTTTCTCAAGCATTTTATTGTTATTTTAGGAATTCTTACCAAGTCAAATTTGCTTACCACATTTTTTGTTTACCAGATTTTTGCTTAATCAAAGAAGATTTTATCTTTATTCAAGCATTTTTTGTCTTGTTCTGAGAGGGTGGTTTTTATCAGAACATTGAATTCTTAAAATCAGTCGTCCCGTAATATTCTCATGGTTAGAATGTCAAAATTTCTTGTTTTAAGATTCTACTTTAGGTTTAGTGGCTTGTTTTACATTCATAGAAATAAATGATCAAAACATTTTTTTCTTCTTTAGGTCGTTTTTTATTCAAATAAACTGAATAATTGATACCCTACAAGTCTAAACTAGATAATTCTCCTTAAAAAATCAAGATTGTTAATGTAAACTTTGTCAAAGTTCTGTTTACGGTGTCTGATACATCAGATGTGCTTTCATTTGTTTTGTTTTTTTTGTTTTTGGGGAGTGGGATAAAACTTTACAAATGGTCTCCCAGGTTTAATTACAGACTTAGAATGTTCTGCAGCTTCATGGGACTGAGGTTTTACATAATTATCCTATACTGATGGCTTCAATACATTTGTTGAGTTCACTATCATGCATTCATTTCATTAAGGCATCCATCCATTCATTCAGGTAAATGTTTGACCCTCTGCAGATTCTTACCACTAGCAACAAAGACAGAGAAATGTTCTCTCCATGAAATAAATTATGTGTTCAATTTAAAAGACAAAAACAAACTTTTAACAAGGTTTAAACTGATCTAATCCTGTAAGAGCACCCATGTTTTTGACCTTTTTGCACACCCCACCTTAATACTTTGTGGTATATCACTTATTGGTAATCACAGAGGTCAAGCTGACTTGAATATTTAGCTCTGTCCACAAAATTTAGTGTGACTACATTAGTGTGATTCATCTTGAGCCACATCAACGTTTGGTTGTGTGCTTTCTGTTATTGTCATGCTGATCACACATGCAAGACCTTTTCTCTGGTCTCAACAAGCTTCTAGACAAAGGTCTTGTAGCTCATTGCTGACTTGTTAAGGACAAATTTTAGCCAAAATAATGCTGTTAGGGGTGATGGCTTTTCAAATACACCTTGTTTTGCTTTTACAAATACTTCTTCTTCTCACTGTTGATCACCAGGCCATAGCATGACCAGTAGATATTGAAATCTTTAGCGAGTGAGTCCATGCGCAAGTATCTCACGAGCCTCATGTTGTGACATTTCTGCTCTGAGAAAGTGTATAGTTCTCGTTTTAAGGTTCTGTCACAGTTTTTGCCCTGTCTAATGCAGTTTTGATACAGAGACTAGATCAAATGCTCTGTGATCTTTCACGCTTAAATTATTTAAGGTCCCAAGATTTTTAAATTTAATATCATGCACATCGATATCTGGCCTCTCTTTCTGGGGATTAGACTCGCTCCTCAATAAGATATGATGCGCCTCTCGTTTTACATTGTCAGTATGCTGTTTGTCTGCTCATTTGGAAAGTGACTGCTTGTTTCTTTTCCTTTATTTATTAGTCCCGGTGACTCACCTTTGAGACAGATCAATCTTGTCAGTCGGTATAAATGAGAAGCACTCCACCAATTATAGATGATTAAGTTAGTCTCTGCCAGTCACAATGATCAAATCCCAGGTGTTTGTGAACGGCTCATCTGTCTGTGCAGAATTTGACTGAATACCTGAAGAGAATTACAAGGAGGGTAGCGCTTCTCATTACATCAAGCTAAAAATGAAACAAGCATGCAAGCCTGGCAATTCTAGTGTGTCAGGCACACAGAGGAACATATGGACGTTTGAAAAAGTAACATGACATAATTCTGCTAGACAAGGCGTTTCTTCCTCAAACCGTGTAGTGGGATTTTTAAATATTTGGCCTGGTTTGGATATATATATATATATATATATATATATATATATATATATGAGTGGTACCCCGATATATCAGTGGTACCCCGAGATACAAATGCTTCGAGTTACGAAATGTTTGAGATCCGAAAGGTCTTGCGGGAAATTTTTTGCTTCGAGATACGAACAATAACAAACATTTCTGCTCTATTTTCCACTTGTTTGTCTCACATCGTGCTGCGCTTCATATCTCGAATATAGCACATTATTGGTAACCTGTACATAATGTTTCGCTTGATTTTAGCTGATTTAAAGTGTTTTAAAGAGTATTAGACCTTTTTTGCACTGGGAGAGTGGAGCGCCAGGACCAGGACCTGTCAGACTAAACTAGCTGTTGATAGAGCAGATCTGCTTGTGGTTGTTAGTATCTCGAAACAAATACTTTTCCACGAGATCTTTTGCATCTCGGGGTACCACTGTTTGTGGTATATATATATATATATATATATATATATATATATATATATATATATATATATATATATATATGCAATATAAAATGCATACTCAAGACTATTTAAATTTGAAATCTGATTGTTGAAATGTTTGTTTCATTTTTAACACAGATTTTCCCATGCAAACAACATACCTGAGATAAACCAACAACATCCTCTGTTAGTTCGAAAGCCATATTTATTATAGTTTATTGATCAAAAAGACAAGTTTTAAAAGCACAAGAGGAAACTTAAAAGGTGGCGCAATGGGTATCACTTTTGCCTTTCAGTCAGGAGGTTGTCAGTTCGAGGCTTGCCGGTGACCTTCCTGGAAGGAGTTTGCATGTCCGGTTTCCCCCACAATCCCAAAAACATGTGGCAAATTCCCCGTAGGTGTGCGCGTGTGTGGACGAGCAACCTTCCCCGCCTCTCGCCTGTAACCCCGAAAGGGATTAAGAAAAAAGAAAATGGATTGATAGAAACTTTTTACCATGGTTTTAAATTGGATGGTGTACAAACATAAATAAATACTAACTAATAAACTGAGTGATATACAGTAATAAAAAAAGAGACCATCGGTTTGATGGATAAGGAAGCTTTACAGGGTAACCAAGAGATGAGAAACTAATTGGATGATGCATATAGTTTTAAAGCTGTATTTTATAGGTTAATGCTTTGTTATGAGCTCAAGTGTCATTTCTTTTGAAGAAGCTGGATGGACGTCTGCAGGAAGGTTCAGAAGCATCTTCTATACAAAGCTTGCTGTAACATCAGCTGCGTTTCCATCCACATATTTTTATGCTCGTTTTGGAATATTGATTTTTTTCAAAAATTTTTGAAAACGGTATAAAAATATAATTAACAAAACCTAAGAAAACTGTGCATAAACTACAATGGAAACCCATATAGCAAGTTTACACAGCGTAACAGCATTGTGTTTTTCAGTCGGAACTGAGGCACGATAGGGTGTTGCGATCAATGGACTGGAACATCTCTAATGTTGTTGTGGTCAGTGTAAAATTCCTAAAGTCCTAAAGGGTCATCACCTTCCAAAACTGTCTTGATCAGCTGCGTTCCCAAAGAGAAGTCTCACACGTCTAAAAGCAAGACGACATGACTGTGTATATTTCGCCTACAGGCAAAAATAAATAATTATATACTAAAAAAGGCTTTTTCCTTTTCTTGGGCTTATTGGAAGTAAACTATGCTTTATTGGCAAACATTTTATGCATAAATTTAATTGCATATAACCTGAATCCCGAAATAACCAAATTCATATTGTCATTGTTCAGCTCTACATAGTAATTATTCTCACATTTTGTAACATCCATGACGTCCACAAATATTCAACTGAGGCGTAGCAGTCAATTATATGATAATATCCCTGTTTTGTCATTGACTTGTTTTTCTTTCATAATATCAAGCAAATCCTCTTACGTGACAGCTGCAGTAAATCTGACACTTGTCAGAGCTACAGTCGAGCGTCTCTTTGTTCTTCTGCTCCAGCTGTGTGTGTGTGTCTCATTAAATGTGGATGGTGAACTTGCTGCAGATTGCCTGGAGATTGCCGCTCCGCCTGTGTAGCAGAGAGGCCCCCATTCATAGACGAGGTACGATTGACATTTCTTACTGGCCCTCCACGGGGTGTCTGTAAGGATCCTGAACCCATTCAGACTGGCTCCGAAATCAAATCACTGCCTCTGCCACAGCTACTGGTCTCGCTGGCCACATCAATTATTTAGCTCTGACTCGAGTGATCCAAAAGGTTGGTGGGATTTGATTTGGCCTCTACCTCAGTGTGCACAATAGGTGCAGATAAAAGTCATGTAGCTATTGTTACCGTTTTCACTTTTTTGTGTGAAACCAACTTTCCTATCCCATATATAACAAGTTTTCCACAAGAGTGTCCTCCCTTCCTCCAGTTGGTATTGTTTTGGAAGTAGCTTGGGGTTATCTGAGCTAATTAACTTTTGATTTGATCAAAGTAAACCCTTTTTTTAAGATGGAATTTTAATTAAGAGATGGGTCACTGGTCCCCGGTCCATTGCAAGGGCATCTGTAGACTTTCTAACGTAATCGGAAACTCTTTTAAATTTAATTTAAGGGAATTTAATAGACAACTGAAGCTGATAACCATCTCGTCTCTGACTTCCCATTGGGATAAAGGGAACAACGGGGGTCTCTCTGATGCCCTGCTCTAGGCAATGTCACTATACAGAATCTTGCTCCCCTCTGCCCATTACCACAGACAATTGAACCTGCTATCAGCACTGGGACGGAGGGAGGAAATGAGTTAAACATAAGCAGTCGACGGCGTATTCGTCCCTCTGCTATCTGTCACGTGCACAAGCTCCACCAGATGTATAGAGTGCCTTTTCATAACGATACAAATCTGGAAGCTGTCGGGCAGGACGTAAATCTGCAAAAATAAAAACGAATGAATGTATCGGCAGGAGACCCCTTCATGGAGCCCCCATCCATTGGCTGTCTGAGATGCGGGTGAATTCCATGGCAGCGGAATCAATTTGCAGCTTGGGGCCTGTTTCTGGGAGTATTGCTTTTTATGCGATATGATCTTTGCTTTACATTTCCGGAGGTCAGTACAAACACAGAAACAAGGTCAAGCGAGACTTGATCGACAGTTTCTCTGTCTGCGGCGGCAAAACAATTACCCACTTGGGGATGGTGGAGATATTAAACCGTTGGGGTTTGAACATCTGAAAGGAATCTTCTATTGGATTTAAAGCCTTTTCAAGCCTTGGCTTCCATGTCTTTTGATTAATAGCTCGGCTTGTTTCTGCTGCCTTAGGTGCTTATGCATGTTCTGATATGGGGAAGTGAGGATCAATTTTGGGGCAAACAATTATGTTCTTTCTTTAGAACACTGCGTACACTTTTTGCTTGCCTTCAAAGGAGGAGTTGCAAGCTTTTACTGCTATTAGTAAAATAACACACTACAATTTCGTTGTTTATCCATTTGATCTCTACCCATCCATTTTTTTATTTTCGCAATTATGAAAAAGGGGTTGCAGGATAATGCTGTTAAGTTTAAAATATGCATCATCAATTTGCAACAATTAGATTATGTCCCCCTTCTTTAAAGCAAGGGCAATGTATCCCCAAGTCTATTTCAAATGACCCCTAATTACACCAGAGGGAGACTCCAGAGCTCGTCATTTGTCATGCAGCAGTTGAGAAGGTGCACCTCAAGTTGAAATTTAAATTAAATTGTTTCATTTATATATTTTTTAAACCATGTTTTACTGGAGCAAGCATATTGTGCCCCACCCTCTACTGTGACATCCTCTGACCCATTCTTCTAACCATTTATCAGAACAAAAGAAGCTTAGCAAAGTTCGGATCATATTCCTGACCTGGACAGCCGGCCAAACCTCCTGCTTTCCCCAATTTTTTATATCATTCGGAAATCAAGGTGCCAGAGTCTGGAGGAAGACTGGGGAAAGGGAAATGCCAAAATGCCTGAAGTCCAGTGTCAAGTACCCACAGTCAGTGATGGTCTGCGGTGCCATGTCAGCTGCTGGTGTTGGTCCACTGTGTTTTATCAAGGGCAGGGTCAATGTAGCAAGCTATCAGGAGCACTTCATACTTCCATCTGCTGAAAAGCTTTATGGAGATGAAGATTTCATTTTTCAGCACGACCTGACACCTGCTCACAGTGCCCAAACCACTGGTAAATGGTTTACTGACTGTGGTATTACTGGTGCTCAATTGGCCTGCCAACTTCACTGACCTGAACTCCATAGAAAATCTGTGGGATATTGTGAAAAGAAAGTTGAGAGACGTAAGACCCAACACTCTGGATGAGCTTAAGGTCGGTATAGAAGCATCCTGGGCTTCCATAACACCACATTGAAGCAGTCATTTCTGCAAAAGGATTCCCGACCAAGTATTGAGTGCAAAACTGAACAGAATTATTTGAAGGTTGACTTTTTTTGTATGAAAAACACTTTTCTTTTATTGGTCAGATGAATATACCTATATAGACCTATATAGCCCTCCTTCTGTGGGAATAACATTGTTTCCTAAGGACAAAACATTTAGCAGCTAATAAAAAAAAGATCAAATGTCGGGGTGAGATTAACTTACTTTCCTGATGTTTCCATTGAAATAATTGCCATGGCAACGTTTCCTCTTACCATGTATTTTTTGTCTGATGTCATCAACGGCTTCCGTATTCCATAACAACATTATTCCATTCCGCATTATTTTTTTTAACCTAGTGAGCCATTTGTATCAAACTGTGAACCAATTCAACTGGTAAACACCATCAAATATGACCCATCAAATAAAACCTGAGCCTGTGTCCAATTTTCTCTGAGACTCTCTGAGAAAAATTAAGCCAGTTTGAGTTAAAACACTGACTTTTTGAACAAAAATATCCTCAAAACTAGAAATAAAAGTTAAATTATTAATGAAAACAGCAATCAAACAAATGTTAATAGTCCATGATGGCTTCTAAATATAATTTATTTTGCAGATTTGAACACATTTCAGTGCTGTAATAAATGAAAAACAAAAAAAATAAATCAAATGAAACCTATTTTTAAATTCATCATTCAATCTGGACCTTGTGGTGAGCTTCGAACCAGCAACTTTCTAACTGAGAGTCCACAGTGCTACCCACTGCACCATCTAATCATAATGGGAAAGAGTGGATATGTTTAGTTTCCGTTGATGTGCAAGTTTGGAAGAACACAGACAGTGAAAATGTTTTTGTACTTGAGTCATATTTGTTACAATAGGGGCTTTTTTTATTCTTCTTAATGAACAAAAAATATATAAAAAATTTTCTATCATTTATCTATTTCTATCAGAGAATATTTGGGAGCTTTTGTGTGCATTTATCAATAGTCATGTTTCCAATTTAAAAATGCAAATGTTTGTGATAACATACTACACGTAGACGAAATGCAGGGAACGCACCCGGTCGAAACAGTTCTGGCAGGTGATGAACCACTTTAACGACAGACTTTGGCTAAGGAATTTTAGAATGATGAAAAAAATGTCTGATGCTGTGCAATGAAATCAGTCCATTAACTGTTAAACACAAATACGTTTCCATCATGGTTTATGTGCATTTTTTTTTCTTATCGGATAAAAAGGTGTATATGTATTTACAAAATGTATGCGCACCGTTCGAAAATTTGTATACAATATTCCTAAATGTCGATGGAAACGCAGCTACCACTTTAGTTTAAACTGCAAACATCTGGAATACTGTCAATGTGCATTTAAAAAAATGACCAACCTGATCTCCACTGAAGATTTGTTAGTTTCCAAATAATCTGACACACACTGCTTGAAGTAATAAGAGAGCAGATCAAATTTTAACCTCAAAACACATTGAACATTACCAAATAAATTTCTTAAAAATGCTTTAAAAACAATCTTCAAAATAATTGTGCATTAATCTGTTTAATTTGACCTCCGTGAACTGTACAGAGAAAGAAGACGATCCATTTCATGACCAGTTATTGTGTACAGTTTGATACCTGATTGAGCTTCTGAGTGAAGAAACAAGAAAAAAACTCAAAAAAAGAAACAATCCAAAAAAAATGCATTTCTTTTCTCTAGAACGTAAGCAAAAAAAAGAGTCTATTTTGCTTTCAGTAAGTTTTAGCATACAGCCATGGAGCCTCCAATTCATCATGTCCCTAGAGGTGACTGCCCACCTCAAACAAATGAGCACACTTTTTCTTGTGCTTTTACTTAGCTAACACTTCCATATCCAATATTAGGCGAACAAATCACAGACAGTGCTCTGGTTCTGCTCATAAACCGGCGGGGGTGAGGAAATATCATCTAATAATGCTGGGCTGTATGTGCATATTATTAATTTCCTTGTTTACCAAAGTCATTGGAGGAGACTTAGAGTGAGAGAGTTGTTAACTCTCATTGCAAGCAGCTTCAAGGTTTCACGCAAGAATGCTTGATACAGCTGTTAATAGCCTGCACAGCTGTGGGGAACGACTAGTGAGCATCTCCACTTTTCCTCTTAACATTATTAGGTTGTTTTAATGGATTTTATTCAGTTTCATTATTCAGGTTCAGTTAAAAAGAATAATGGGAAGCAAATTGCACTGTCCTTTAACCTCAAGGAGGCAGAGACCTTCCAAATAAACCCCCTCCTTCTGTACATGGCACCACATTAGATGCAGACAGAACACCCTGCATGGAGTGCTGGAGAAATGAGGGTGAAGCATGCCATATGAGGAGATTTGAATATCACACCATTAAAATGCACAAAGCTGGAGCATGTCTGCAGGAGAGGCTTTGAAATCCCCCACCACCAAGTCTTTTAACTCAATGTGTGTGCTCCGTCTGAGGACCCTCAGGGCTCCTGTCTCTGAAAGGGGATGTTGCATGTTTCCATAGACTTCACATGCACACACACTTCCAAACTCATAAGCACAACAGACAAAATATTAGACGTGAAATTGCTTTTTCTTGTTCCTTTTTCTTCCAAGCTGTAACCTTGAAACAGAGGTCGCTTTAAATATGTAAGTACTTTGGTGCTCGTGGGTGCTTTTGCTTCAGTGTTTTGTGTGAAAGGTGTGGTACATAAAATGCAAGATCAAGGTTTGTGCATAATGCCGCTTATGAAAAGGGAAATCCGCTTTTCATCTCTGAGGCCATGATAAAGTCACTGGGGCATTCCGTAAGTCCTTTAGATGTTGTTTCATAGAATGGGTTGGTAATACGTAGTCACATGACTGTTGTATGAAAAACTGTTTACCATCATTAATTCATTTTAAAACATTGTGTCACAGATCTGCGAGGCATGTGTTACCATGCTGCACAGAAAGCATAAATCATTCATACATTTGTTGTTTTGATTTTTCTGAACCACACTTTTTTATTGACTCTGACTTTACATTCACCTATATGCCACAAGGTTATTATATTTCATATGTGAGGTTGGAAGCACAGGAGCATAACAGCAAGTGTATTGTGCTGGAAGCAGGTCACAATATATGAGGAGCACTTTTCAAAAGAGAAAATCACACAAATCTCAAAGTACATTTTTGGAGCTTGCATAAGGATGCTAATGCTGAGTATCTTGCCACGGAAGTTTCTTTTAGTAGTTCCGGTTTTAACATTTTATACAACAACACTATTTTGACAAGTCATAATTCCAATTACAGACATCTACAACTTTTATTTGATGTGTAATAATGAGTTAAACTTATCTTTAGATGGTTAGAGCAAGACTGGAACAACTGTATCTTTTATGGCGATATACAATTCTTACTGACCTTTTATTTTTATCAAACAAATATATATGAAACTAAAATGAAACAATTGGGGGAAAACAAAAGAATTCAACTTTAATTAAAATTCAAAAAGTATCAAAAGATTCGTGTTTAAAATGTCTGCAAATGTGACAAAGGAAAAAAGTCATTGCAAAAATGCATTGATTGCATAAGAATGCTAATTCTGAGTATCTTGCTAAGTTACTTTAAGTAGCTACCCAATGTGGCAAGCAGTTTTAACATGCATTACACCTTCTATACTAACAACTTAATTTTGACAACTCATAATTAGGGGCCAAGCAGCAAAGCTGCGAAGGCACCTATTGTGTTTGTTCCGTTTCTTCTTATTATTATTCCTCCTTCTTCTTCTTCCCTAATGAAGTCAATGAGAGCCGTATGAACCGTTTGCGGGAAAGTTATGAAATTTGGCCCACTGACTGCCAAGCCTCTGACCTACAATCTGACCAATTTTGAAGTCTCCAAACCAAACCATCTAGCGCCACCAATAGGCCAAAGTTACACCCACGTTTATGCTAATAACTTTTGAACCGTAAGTCGAATCAACAAAATTCCACTTCCCACTGATTCCTTTTTTGAAAAACCTACTTTTGCTAACTCCTCAGTGGCCGTTTGTCCAAACTTCACGAAATTCGCTCCACATCATCTACTGACTATGCCGAACAAAAGTTATTGCTTGGATTTTTGAATCGTAAAACCGTTATTGAATTAATCGCAAATGATCCTTACGCAAAACTCGCAAAAATGATTGTAAGGCAATAACTTCGCAACGCTTTAGCCTATGTACACCAAACTTTGTCTATGTTGTAACACCTATGATCTGAGGCTGCATGCAGTGTTTCGTCGCTCTGCCCCCTAGTGGTCCGGAGATATAAAAATTTGGCAATTCGGCCTGTATTTCCCAAACCGTTTTTTCAAAATTAATAAAATTGGTATCAGCGCGTTTGGAGCATCAAGCCGAGTCGGACCATGTCCATTTTTACTGTGTCGGCCATTTTGGGCGTCGGCCATTTTGATTTATGACAAAAAATGCTGTATTTCAAACATACTTTACTTTGAAATTCTGAAAGTTGTGCATGTTTGACACCATGCCCTGAAGAGACTCAACAAATTTTACGCCAGCGCCACCTTTTGGTCAAAAGATATAAACGATTTTAGAAAAATGCTAATAACTTTTGCTAGTTTAGCCTATTGTCAAAAATCTCATCCAGTTTTGTTCCTTAGGTCGAGCTGAAAACATAGATATAAAATTTACCATAATTGATTGAACTTCCTGTCTGTCATGTTGAATTGGCTGAAAACCTTACTTTTTCTAACTCCACCCAGGCTGTTTGACTGATTCTCACCAAATTTGAATTGGAACATCCTTAGACCTTGCTGGCAAAAATGTATTCGTAACGTGTTGATTGCTTTTGCCGTTTTCGATAAGAGCCATGACGATTGTGATGCCGTCGGGTCATGTGGTTTCCGAAGCTCTATCTCTGCAATTGTTTGCCATATTGACACCAAATTTGTTGTGAGTCATCAGTACCAAAGACTGACCCCAGAACAAAAGTTACTAGGAGCGCCATCTAATGGTCAAAATTCATAAAATTTTAGATAGTGCTCAATTCTACTTGTTTTTTATGCTACCATGCCTTGAGGTGATTTCATATGTCTTTGGTTTACATTTTGATGGTGCTTCTGCTCACGTTTTGCCTACTGGATGCTTGGCCCCGCATTACTGCTTGCAGTTATATTTCCAAGTACAGCCATTGACAACTTTGTTTTTGAGTAATAAATGCATTAGAGATATCTTTAATCATAATCTGCAGTAGTCACTGGTCTAGTTAATGCAGTTATACATGCAACAAGCCTTTGACTGCATGGAAACAGAAGGCTCCAAAAACAGCAGGGCTTATCAATTTATTCTGTGCTAATGATAATAAGATTAGAATTTATATAAGTGTGGAGATAATTACTTTGGTTTTCGATCATGATAGAATATGTAAAAAATACTTTTTTCCTGATAATATCTACATTTTGTATTATTGTTAAAGTCTAAATCATTAGTGATTATTCTAATTTTACTGTACACATTTTTTTCATGTTGAATATTTAGTCGCACACCATTTCTGGACTTTTGGACTACATGGAATTGGTCTGCCTGTGACACAAACTCTTTTACAAGAAGGTCATTTCATTACATAAAGAGGTGAAAAGAAAATGTTACTTCAATACCTGAAGCTTCGGCACTACATTGATGCTTTTATTCAAACTGGCGGAAAATGTCATGATAATGAAAAGATTTCACAGGAAGAATTTCTATCTTTCATCCCTTACAGACAGATGAAGTTTAATATCCGATGTAGTAAAAATCTAGTCTAAATGGAATAGTATGACCTCTGGCTGGCACTGAGACTCTCCAGATGGGCCAATTTGAAAGGATCACAATGTCCAGCCATATGACGTTATTATGAAAGAGCCATCATAAAAGGAGAGTAACTCTGTCATTCATTATGCTGAATGACAGCAAGGCCACATGATGAAACCAATTAGTATATTTGGGAAAAATGTTCTCAAGGTTTCGGTTTTTGAAAATTCATTCAACTCATTTAAAATCTCTTTCTGTTATGAACAGATTAGACATAGTTTATTGCTCTTTACTATGTAAATAAGCATTTTGTTACTGTATGTAGCTATTATTGTAACATTTATTATTGAACAAAAACAGTTTATATGGTTCCAATCACATTTTAAAAGTATTTTAAAAAGTACACAAACATGAATCTTGTCTTCCAGATTTTAAGAGTGCGTGAACATAACTACACAGTGTTCTTTGATGTGATACAGTACACCCTGGTTCTTAACTGAAGAGGATTTGGCAAACATTCCCCTTTGATAGAATGTACCTGGGCGTTTCTTTTTCAGAAAGTATGGGAGCTTTTGATTTTGGGATGTGAAGAAAAGTTTTTGTTTTGTTTTTGCACTGGGGACTAAATTCTTTGCTTAAGAAGTTGCAAAAAGATTCAGCCGTAAATGTTGGAAAAATCGATGTGTCGTATGTGTGTGTGTGTGTCATTGTGTTCAATTGGGTTCACCCTTGGTCTCATATGTTGCATGATGTAGGGCATGATAAATTGTTAGGTGCAGTTCCTCTTGCGGTTACCTAAATGTATAAAAGCCCCTAGTGATCAATCCCCAATCAAACTGTAAAAATGTAATCTAATGGTAAAAACAATTTTTTGCAGAATTCAAAGCAATAAAATGCCATTGTAAACCCAAAGGTTCTTGGGACCCATCATGTTAATATGTTACACAACAGTATGATTAACTAAATTAATACAAAATGTTCAAACAAAAGATCAATTCAAATTCCATTGGTCCACTTATGAATGATCTGGATTTGTACTGTTTGTATGGGTGGTGGGTAAAAAACAAAGAGGCTAGCTTTCCTCCATGGATCCCCAGGGGTGGAAGGTGAGAGCAGAGTAGGTTCGGTCTGAATCAAATGGGAGAAGGATTGAACCTGCTGTAAGGACGCATGCTGCGTCCAGATGTAAAAAAAAAAGTGTTAAAAAACAATCCATATGAATAAATGAACAGAATGCACAATAGGTTTAGCCAGATTATTATGTTGCCTGCTTGAAAAAAAAAACTCGAAAAAAAATTCCAGCACTAAACAAAATACAATAAAGGGATGAAAGAAGCTTTTTGTGTCTTGTATCTGCTTTACAAGTCTACTTTGCTGAGCATTACATCTTCAATTCTCAATGTTGCCATGACAAGAAAGGTCTTTCACCACCCCATCTGTGTAGCAGAGTTTGGCGTTTCCCTCCCAGTTTTCAGTGTGACACTGCACCACATCATCGACTGTTTGTTATTGGTTGAAATATCTGACTATAATCCTACAAAATCCCCGACATCGTGCAAGAACCGAATCCGAATTGGTGCTAGTTTGAAGGCAAAAGGTAGTAACTCCAAATATTGATAAATGAGAACGAAAATTATTTAATAAATGTATTTGAATGTTAAACAAAGTGTACTACATGCTGTTGTTATTGCTAATTTAAGCTAACATTTAAAATATTGATAAAATCCATATAAAACACAAATTGCATTATACATAATAATAAAGATATTTTAAAAATAACCTTTGCATTGATGCTTAAATCCATACATGATGTTTGTTTGAAATTTATTTACACAAATGTCTATACTTTCTTACATAAGTCTTGTTACTTATATAGAGAATAACACGTCTTGCTCCATCTTTTGATGATAAAATGTAACAAAACATTTATGTAAGTTTCTTAATATGGATCAATTGGAATACTTAAGTATGTACGCTATTGGAATCTGTTTTAAGTAAAAACAGACATTTTTAAAAGTTACAACAAGTAAATGGCACTCATTTGGTGGAATGGCTCTGATTTGATTTGGATACTTTTTTCATACTTTCACTTTGTATATTGTACATTTAAAAACATAAACATCAATTATTTATATTTCTTGAAGCAATATTTAAAAAGTGCCAGTCAATATCAACGATAATGCTTTTTACTCAATACTGGGAGGTCTTTTGACCAATCACATAACCTGTGACAGACAGTTGTGGACAAAGCACTTAAACCAAGTTCTTAAAAAATATTTCTTCAGTGAAAGTAAAAGTGTCATCCCAGCAACATTGTCAGCAAACCAAGATGCTCATTTTCATTTTGTGTGTGTTTTAATGGATTCAACCTAGAAGACACGTTTGCAAATTAAGTAACAAAAAAAGCTAGCACCTCAGAAGATACAATGATTTGAACACACAAGTATTATGAAAAAGTGCCCAAAAGAAGCTTTCATTCCATCTTAAGCTGTAAGGGAAGCTAATGTTAGCATGAGCTAACATTAGCAACACTAAAACAGGCCTGTCTTCCTCTGCCATTCCACCAAACAATAAACATTTGAAATTAAATATTTTTATAGACACACATTTTTACCTGTGAGTTTTTGTTCCTAAAATATACATAAAACATACCAGAAATGCATATTTCTTTAATTCATTCCTTTTACAACCATCTTATTCCCTTACAGCATGCACACCTAAGGGGATTTTAGATCATTCAATCAACCTAACCACGTTTTTTTGGGATTGTGGTGGAAACTGGAGAACCTGGAGGAAACCCACACAAGCAAACATGCAAACTCCTTCCAGGAAGGTCATCAGCGAGCCTCGAACCGGCAACATTCTAGCTGGAAGGCCACAGTGCTATCCACTGTGCCACCATGCTTTAATGTACTTTACTTGTATCTGAAGGTTCCTCTGCACTCTTATTTGTGTTCCATTTTCATACTGTTTCTCTGTTTAGCCCTTAGAAGTCTCTGCACGCCCCAGTGTGTGTGCCAATCACAGCAGCTGTTTTGAATTAAGTAGGAATGATGCCACCCAGCCCAAATCGGTACCATGAGTGTCATCTAGTGGTGAAAAGAAGGGATAACCTTTGGAAGAACAAGACCTGTGATGTGACTTGTATTTTTTAAAGTTCTGGCGAATAAAAATAAAACACAATGGCACAAAAAGTGCCTGGAACGGTGTATAAGGTTTGGGAGAGGTTCACTTGTATTTTAAATACAATTTCCACATTGTTTTGACCTTGTCTTTGCTTTTTGGGGGTATCAAACTTTTATTTCGTCTCAACATTCTTTGATTTTTGTAACAAAACATAAAAACTGTTAGTTCTCAACGTTTCTCTATTTTTTTTCCAGTGAAAAAATGAACAAATTTAATACTTGTAATTGTGTTTTTATGTAATTTCAGGCTTGTTGTGGAATTATTGTTTAATGGAACGAAAAAAAAAATATGTCAAAGAATTGCCACTGAAGAGGAAATTTATTAGAGCACATTGTAAAAGATGCTCAAAAGAAGCCCAGACTTCTAAGAGCTAAAATGAGCTAAATGCAAAGCTCTGATTTATTCATTCATTTGTTCTTCTAAACCTCTGGTTCCCTTTCGGGGTCACGAGAGTCTCCAGCTCACTTTGGGGGCGAGGCGGGAGTCGCCATTCCTGAGTCGCACCTGTGATTTTATTACATAACTATATTTAAACTTACGTATTGTTATCCACCGTCGAATCAAATGAGGATATACTGCATTAGCTCAAGGCTGCAAGCTGAGATTGATGGGTATCTAATCTTTCTTATGAATGGTGCTTATCATCTGATAATGACCGTAGATTGTTTTGATATAATCCAACTGACAGTGCCAGTTTTTCTTTCTGAGCATGTTACTGGTTGAAACATACATAATTAGCCTGTCAACCCCCAAAACTTGAAATCAGCCTCAAACGCAGAAATGATTGAGTTTCTTCATATCATGATATCAAGCACTCGACTCATTCAGTTTAGCTCCTTATTGTACTATAAAGACAATGTAAGTGTGAGGTGGGAAATATGCCTGATTGTGCAGGAACACTGAGCCGAGAGTTTGAGCTGCCGTGTTGGAACATCTCTCTGTGATTGTGCATTGATGGAAGCTGACAGATCTTTTTTTCTAAGCGTAGGCAGGCTGATGACAGTAGACTATTCACAGCCAAACACTGATCACTCTCTTTTTGTCTGTATCCGCTTCATGAAAGGGGGTTTCGACAGCGCTCTACCTTTTTTGTCATTTCACGGCTGTGTTTTTCATCAACCATAGCTGCAAGTAACTTGTAAAGCAGCTTCGCCATGTGTCTGTCATGCCTTGCGTTTCATTTTATTCTCTTCTTTTAGTACAGAGGGAAGGTCTTTTATACTTTTAAATCGGGGAAACTTTTAAATTAGGCACTTAGACAACAAAGACATTCTACAACTCCTCGAGGAGCTGCCACCCCCTCATCTTTACTCTCTCTTTTCATCACTGTAAGACGGCATGCTTTTTTTTCCCAGTTGGATATTTGTTGTAGACTCCATAGACTGCATTAGAACAGCACTTAATGTTTGAGGGACACCTGCAGCGATGGCCTATAATAAGGAGTCTCACTAAGCCAAGGGTTTCCAAGGATATGAGCTCTTTAAACGAGCTCTGTCGGCTCCGTGAGATTACTTAGTTAAATGTTATCAGCAGGCCCATCCATCTTTGAACATTGTATCACTTGAACTACAATATCTGACCTTCAGCACCAACTTGTAATTGAAGATCGCTCGCTGGAGTTTGACTTATGTTAGCTTTGCTGGAACACATCTCAGCATGACTGCATTATCATGTCCTCTCCTCATCTCACAGTTTCCTTGTTCACCTTCCCCTTCTCTCATCTTCTCTCTCTCGAAAGGAAATCTCAGATGAGATCTTAATTGTTTCTCTTAGACAGTAATGAGATTAAATTGAAGGCAATTGGGACTTTTGCTCTTGAGAGTAAGATCACTTGCTGTACATCTGTGCCAGATTAAGAAGACCATGGATCTTATTCAAATTGTAATTGTATGGATGATTGTGTGATTTATGCTTAGGAGGACATCTTAGCATAAATGTAGGGGTAATTTATAATACTTGGACCAAAGTACAAGATTTAGTGATGAGCACAAATCAGGCTAATAATTTGCATAACTAGATCTTCCACCATACAATTACATGTATGCGTTTAGCAGACTTTTTTTTCTAAAGCAACTTACAAATTGGAGAAAAACAAGTATTAGTTCATAGGAAGTGCTCGTAGAACAGCTGTTACATACTGCTTAACATTTCAAAGGTTTAGAATAAAGCTCTATGAGGACCAAAAGGGGCTCTATGAGTACCCGCCGCATCCTGTACTATGTGTAAAGGAAGTGACTGAAGCTATAAGTCTTAATTTAGCTACTTGAGGCAGTATGAGATGGGAGCCTGTCATAGTTATTATGTTTTCCTCTTTCCTGTGTTTGTTTGTGTATGCTCTTGCATCTCCCATCCCATTTCTCTCCGAATTGCATGCACACCTGTCTCTTATTCTTTCGGGTGTTTTCTTATATTCTCTGTGTTTTTTGGGTTTGTCATAGATTCATTGTTCTACCAATCTTTATGTCAGTCAGCTATACATTTACTCTGCCTTTTCCAGTTGTGAAACAGGTCAGTCTGCAAGTTAATTATTTGTTTTCTTTGCGCTAATCTGCGTTGATTCGGTTAGAGTAGTCTTCTGTTTGTAGTTTGTACTTTATGTTTCTAGTACCAGATTTAATTTAGTAAGGTTTTCCCCTTGTGGGAATTTTCAGCTGTTTTTATTCTATAAGTATTTTTGTTTTGTAATGGGTCATTTTTCTACCAAATTTCATGGCAGAGCAGATTCCTTTTTAACAAAAGTGCTCAAGTTTATAGGGTACAAACCTACATGAATAACCATCAAAAGTTCTATTGAGCTCTAACATTAAAAGTGCTATTTAGAACCAACCATAAAAAGTGCTATTTATGTAAATAAACTTTGGCATGGTGCGCTCTTAAATACGTTCTTCAGTGGTTCTTTTCTGGTTTAAATGAGGGTGGTATATAGAACTTTTTCTTTACTGTTTTTTGGTATTTGAGCAGTCATGGCCTAGTGGATAAGGTGATTGACTAGAGATCGAAAGATCGCTGGTTCGACCCCAGATCCACTGCGAGTTGAAGGTGGGATGGGTGTTGAAACTCTGCAACAACTGTGATTGCCTTGAGAAAAGTCACCAGTTTCCCCACAGCTCACATGGCTGCTCTGGGTGTGTGTTCGTGGTGTTCGTTCACTGCTGCGTGTGTGCACTTGGATGGGTTAAATGCAGAGCACAAATTCCTTGAATGGGTCACTCCATACCTGGTCCTAATGTCACTTTCACTTTGTTGTTTTTCTTTTGCTACATACAGATTATAACTTTATCATATGAATCTATGTATCCCAATCAGCAAGCATTCTACATTGTTTGGGAAATACCACAGCTCAAACATTATTTAAATATCTGTTTAAATTCGATATATGTTATATTGCAGCGTTAGGACCTATTTTTCCTGCTCGACACCCAATTTTGCAAACAAAATCTGTTAATAAGCCTCTGTTTTATTGCTCAAGCAGAGTCTTTTCACTTAATATGTGGTCTTCCCATTTCATCTCTTTTTCCTCTCTTTTGGTAGTTTTAGAGCTTCCTCTGACTGCAGAGTGCATGGTTATCTCTGAATTCAGCAAAACATACAAAAATGAATCGGCCTCTGAAGTCTGAATAAATATATGGGTTAGCAAAACACCAGCTAAATCATTAACATATCTATTCATAGTAGATTAGAAAACCATCGTGACCTCAGTGTTTGAAGGAAAAATTTTAACTGAAAAATGTACACCTAAATTACTGGCATGGTTGATTTGTACTGGCTTGATATCACAAAGGATCTTTTTAATTAGTAAAAATCAAACAATGGCTTTGTACAATACAATCAACCTGGCATTATTACCTCTTGTGCCATTTTTTTTACATTTATTGATATGAAACAGAACATTTTTACTCAGATTTAATATTTGACAAGGGATAACAGAAACATTTGTGCTTATTTTTGAAGTGCATGCAAATATCTGGAATCAACTGTACCAATCAGTTGGCCTCAATTAACAGAGCAAAGAAAAATAAACATCAGTTCAGGCCTCTTTAATGGATTCTCACTCTCCCAGCTCAATTTTAGCAGAAACAAATTATCTGATTTTGGTATCTGACTAAATCCCAGTGATTCAAATGCTGACCTATATAGTTTTAATGCATTTATTTTTCCTACTTTGTCTCGAGGCTTCTAGTTAGTTGGGATCCACGTTTTTAATGTTGTTCCATACCATTTAACATGTGCACATAACATTTTTAGGCTTCTACTTTTACTTGCATACTTCTGAGAGCTCATTTTGCCATTAGAGTTGACTCCAGTGAATCATCTGACACCGGTAAATGTTAAAAAGAGGTGCGTGCACCAAATCTGAATGCACCACAACAAAAGCATCTGTTGCTTGCCAGGGAGATCCAGGGCTCTGGCTGGCTATAGGAATTTCTCGGGGCATGGTGTGAATGGAGGCTGGGAAAGAGATCCAGCTCTTCCCTGTGGGATAATTGTTTTTCTCTCAGATGAGCTGTGCTGAATTGCTCAGTACACAGCTGTAATTCTGTCGGAAATTTCACATTTTGTTCCGAGACCTGCTGTTGGTGCAGATCTCCTGCTGGTTACTCGGCTGAACTTTCAGCAGGACCAAAACTCACAACCTCGCCCACTGCTGATGGCACAGGGTGATGCCAGGATTGCAGCCTTATAGGGCTTTGGTCCCTAATCTCAATAAATGTTCTGGCTCAGAGAAATATTTCTTCCAGAGGATCATTCAAACAGCAGCTGATGTGATTCGACATCTTGTTATTTCAATCATTTGATCCGAAACCGTCCAACACAGAATGATCAGCTGAAATCAGATAGTTGTTAGAAAGAGAAAAAAAGTCATTTTAAAAGGTCATGATAAGTCTCCTTTGATGCACTGCTCAAGTTTAATGCATAAATACCTACATATCTATGACCAAAGGGTTGTTCTGCCTCATCTCTCTTCAAAAGTGTAAGAGGTCAACTGTTTTTCATTGAATCTCTGACCTAAATGCCGGAAACGCCTGAGAGATTGGGCAAAGGCGTGTGTAAAGGACATCTAAAATGCTTTGTTTCTCTCTTCTGTTTTCCAACTGACATTTAAAATAGTCTTTTTGATTGAGTGTGGTGTTTTAACTCGGAGGTCTAAGTGTTTGCTAACATATCCCGCAGCGTCAACACAAGCATCCATGGCTTAGTCTCATTAGCATAGTGAAGCGTTGCTGAGAGAAGATGGTGCTTATTCCAGCCTCGTGCAGTGAATTGTATTTGCTCTTTCTCTGTAGATAGAACGAAGGGTTCCCAATCTCAATTCTACACATGAGTCATGAATTCAGCCGTGATCTGTGATTATGGCTCACATTCAGGGGTTGGCTGGAGCTGAATCTAATTGGATGCAATTGACTTTGAATGCTGATAAAACACTTGATTAACAGTCCTACAACAAGCTTTGTGATTAGCACCAACTGATAACATCCAGCCTTCTGTGCACGTCTAGGGCACAGCGAGAAAATGACATTGGGTGACAACTGGCTACTTTGGGACAAATTTGTATGTATTAGTTCACTGTTATTCTTCACCAACTATGATTGAGCATTTTCCTCTTCTAGCCCCTTCCAGCATATAAACAAGGTGACCACATGCATGGACAGCACCTTTTAGCTCGGTTTTCCACAATCTTGTTTAATGCTAAATTGGGGACATTATGGACACATATGTGGATACTGACATAGCCATCTGGTAGTGGCAGAAGAGTTTAGCATATTACGGTTAAATGCAAGGGAAGATGCAAGTCGCAGCGCCACACACAGACGTAAGAAAATCCGTCATATTTAGTTTTTCATTCTGACTTAGATATTTGCCTCATTCATTCGTTCATTCATTCATTCATTCATTCATCTAACATACTCACTTATCCCCTTTCGGGGTCACAGGGGTCTGCTGGTGCATATATCCAGCTTACATCAGGCAAACAGCAGGGGTAAACCCTGGACAGGTCGCAAGTCCACCGCAGGGCAATTCACAACTTTATATTATTCAAGTAACCTGATGCATGTTTTTTTGTGATTGTGGGGAAAACTGGAGAAAACCCACACAAGCACAGGGAGAACATACAAACTCCTTCCAGGAAGGTCATCGGCTACTCTGTGTACCACCATGTGTATTGTGTATGGATTGCGCCTCCATGTCTGGAAATGTTTTTTTCTTTTTTATAAAATCTTAGGATGAGGATAAACATTTGTGTATGGATTGTGTATTAATGGACTGAGACTTCTCGAAAGCGCTAATATCCTAATAAACATGCACATATGTGAAATGTAAAAAAAAAAAAAAAAAAAACTATTGCTGCTGCTACACCAGGACAAAGCCAAACCAAATCAAAGAAAAAGGGAGAGTTCAACCAAGGGAATGGTTTATTTTTCAGCACAGCTTGAGGGTAAATCTTCAAATTTCTGCAGATTCAAGTATTTAATAAACAAATACATCTCATTTGCTTAAATTGGTAACATGTGTGATTTGCATTAAATGCTATTTTCAATTTGAATCTGGTTGTACTGGATGTGGAATTAGATGGAAGGCAAACATAGTGGTGGCCGAAGGGAGGGCTATGTTTCTGTTTATTCTGATATAGCGGCTTGTGGCATGTACAGGACAATGCGCATGTTTGATCTGAAAAGAGACACTTGTGTTTTTGCACACACAGTGTTAAATAATCATTTTAAAAATTAATGGGACAATAACTGAATTGACTGTTGGTTTCATAAAGTAATTACAGCATTTCATGGGTGTCCATGGGGATGGGTTTTTGTGTGCTAATTTTAATTTAAATTTTTAAATAAAACCCAGGTACGTAGGGACATGGCCTTACTTACATTAAAAGTAGCAAATAAAAAGTTGAAAGGAGCTTCAATCTAAATTTTCTGAAAGAAATACATTTAATGAAATGTAGCAAGATTCCTAGAGCTGAAGCACATCTTTTAGAGCATGCAGGAGGTCTATACATGTTGTCTCTGTAATCCTTCTGTCTTCTTTCATAAATCTTGTATTTAAGGAAGTTTCAGTGGGAACATGCAAATAGTTGCAAATATCAACCAATCCTACATTTAGTGAAAAATGAAAGAATACATCCTACTTTACACTCGTGAGCAGTTTGCTCTTTTTCGAGGATAGTTTTTGTCCTTTGGTGCATTCATTTGTTGACCTTATATGGCCCAGATCTTGCACTAAGACTTTTTTTAAAGCTTCCATTTATACCAACCATAATGCATTTCAATATTCTCATCAAACATTTAACTATGTATCCTCATGTTTGCATCCTTATTAAAAATCATACAAGCCATTCACCCTTTGGCACCTTAACCAAGTCTCATGCCAGTTTGTAAAGTAGCCGCAGCATTTAATCTATTGATTTGTAGCAAATGCTTCGACACATTAATGGGTAATACAGACAGGAATCTAATCTGCTTTTATTTTGTTCTGCTTTCTAGTGAGACTATGATTTTTTTTGTTTGATTTAAACTTGTTTATTTCATAATCATAAGAATAATAATTAGACCTCAATGAACATTACAAATAGGGGAAAAAAAATAGTCCATGACCCCAAACAAAAAGCTGTTGTCTGGAACTGTATGAAACATTGCCTCTTGGAATCTGTCAATTCTCTTTAATGTTTGGTGTTTCTGTTTTGTGATTTGTCCATGAAAAAGACTTAAAACCAGCTTGTATTTGAAACACTTTGTGGCGCCTTCAAAGGGGGAACTCTTCTTCTGGTGGAGCGATGGTGAAATTGTCTGGATAGTGAGGCAGAGGAAGATTTAATGAGGTAGCCAGGGAATGTTAGGAACCATTTTTTTCTTATCTTCTCTTTCTGTTGAGATTACAAAATCTGTGAAATGTTTTGCTCATGCAACTTAGAGACTTGTCTTTTTCATCTTTTATGAACTTAACATTTAGCTGGGCTGAACCGCCTGTGGCTCTCATTACCTCACTTGAACACAACACAACTTTTGCTTTCTAGCTCCTCTTAAAGATACATTCATTAACATGATTTGAATCTGCCGCATTTGTTTGTATCAAATATTTCTTATTAAATATTGTCACTACTGAAATAGTTGAACTCTTTCTTACCTCTGTTCTGCAAACGATGCTCAATTTTTGTCCTCCACCCCGCTGCCTCACTCTTTGATGGCTTTCACCACTTTCTACTACTGGGTTATGGTTCTTAACCCTGTAAAATGTGCATTTGCAACAGAAAGAGTAGACATTACATAAAACCCACCAGCACAATGCAACGTCAGTGCCAATGTAAACACTGTTTCCGTTGGAGCCTGATTTCCTGTGAGTTCCACAGACAGACACAAAGCTCTCAGTAGACGACTCATTGAAATGAGTGGGAGTGTTCGTCCTGTGTGGAGGACATTGCAGCTCCTCTGATAACCACCTTCCCTTGTGCTCTCCTATTTTCTGCCACATCTTCCCATGATTCTCAGCAGTCAGTCTACACACACACTCCCATGTCCTCACACATGATACACCTCCACCAGCAGACTCTGCATTGATGTTCAGACGCTCGTGTGAAGTCTCCTTCTGTGTGTGACCCCTAGAGGGATGAGCTGGAGACGAGAAGAGCGTGAAGGGCTGATGGGATTCTCATCTCCCTACTTCACAGACTCACATAGACATAGCACACAAATCATGCCTCATGCCACTTTGATTCGACTGAAGTAAATAACAGTAAACTGCATTTTTTGGAAGTTTCATGCTTTGCATGTGGCTCTGTCTGAAGTATTACGAACATTAGGATAAATTGTGTGAAACTGTTTCATGAAACATTTAAAAACCTAAAACAAAACTGTTCAATCCATGCAATATTAGTAAATGTGTAAAACATTAGTGAGCAATACCCATTAGCATTCTGTATAGTGCTTTTCACTCAGCAATTTCACTATGAAAGAACACTCAAAGCTCTCGGTTCATGCTTTTCTCCCAGAAATCCTCACTTCATATGCACACTGTCGATCTGAGGTGTGATACACGGTCCGCTGCTGGATTTAGGGCCGTCAGCGGACCCCTCCCAGCAGCCCACAGGACCAGAGGCATATTCTCGCTTCCACACTGAAGGAGGGATGAAGACAAAGCCTTCCAAAGTTTCTCTTCACAAGCATGAAAGAGTAGAAGACATAGCCTTGGGCATTGTGCATGTTAATGTGCAAGATTGCTTTTCTATGCTGACTCTCACTTCTCTGGCCTGCAATGTTCAATCTTCACACCATTATTGCAACGTTTAGCCTCTGTGCATTATTATGCTCAGAATCTCTTAAAATCTCTATCTGTGCTTATCCCACCTGCTTTATAACTTTTTCACCATCACCTGTTCATTTGCACTCACTTTGTCTCCGTCTACCTTTGACTTGTATGATTTCGGCTGTTGTCATTTGTGTAGTTAATGTGTTTTTCAGAGCAATATTCCAGCAGTTATTATTTATAAATGAACCAAACCATTAACTATTAATTTTTTTGTATTTTTTTTATGTAAACATTGTTATTATTAAGGGGTGCACCAAAAGTATGTAGAACCCTATTGTAATTGCTTGGATCATTATTGTTTTAAACTTGAAAAGTCACTGAGGCCATATCCACACATAGCCAGGTTTTTTGTTTTTCCACCAACTCCAAAAAAAACCTATGTCCATAAAAACAAAACCAAAATACTCCTAAACATTTTATATTTTGATTTCCAAACTCCATGAGTATTATCTTAAGGCATATGGGATGTTAAATTGTGAAGCTTTTTTGACTTAAACTATGTGCGCACATATGTCGTCAAAAGTTGAAATTTTGCCTTAAACAAGCTGTTAAATAACTAAGTCATGCAATGTCCGATTGGGATTAAATTTGCCATGTGTGTTAAGAGTCTATGTCTGAACAAAATGTAGATTTTTTTGATTTGGTAGAATGGTTCGTTCTTGGCAGTCACCTGAATTTTGATGTTTCGTAAGTTGTTATATCTCAGCTGTACAATATATGATCTGGATGTAATTTGCATAGTGTGTTAAAGACCCTTCCCCCAGTAACAGACACACCCACGCACACACACACACAAAGCAACCTAATGTGTCAATTATAGCATCACATAGTGGCCCATTTTTACTGCTATTTCAAAATAAACATGTGATATTTGGATGACGTGTGTAAGGTGACAAGACCTAAAAGTGAGTTTGCTAAACCAATAGGGAATTCATTATTTTGAGACATTTGAGATGTTTCCCTAATTAAATTTCCCTGTATCATTTAGTAATTTTCACTTGAAAACATCTTCTAATAAGGATTGGTTGTAGTCCATAGTGCAACAAACTGGCCACTAAGAGGAGATTGAATCAGAGATGCTTGATGATCGCTGCTTACAGCTTTAAACATTATTATTATTATTATTAGTATTATTAGTGAGGTTCGAAAGGAACTAATCAGGATTGTCTGATTCATTTTTACTGTAATAAAAAAAAAAACAATGTTTGTTTCTAAATACCCTACCTCCACCCTTTCGCCATACACGTTTTTTAGCCAAGTTCTAAGGGTCTTCCAGTTCTCAGACCCCTTAATCAGATGTGTAAAGCTGAATTCAGTTGCAGTTATAGTCTTGATTTTAAGCTGCAGACAGTTTCTTAGAAATCGTAGACATAAGGTGGAAATCCTGGAAAAATCAGTGGTCGAACAAGCAAGTGACAATCACACATTGTAAACTATCATAGAGCTAATCTGAGAGGGTCACAGATGAATTTTTGAAGGGTCTGGAGATATTTGGCGTGCTAAATATCTGGATCTGTATGCAATTCAGACTCAGGCAGTGTGAAATGTGTTCCAACTGAAAATAACATCTGTAATATCTTGCAGCCAACAAGAGAACAAAATCTAGGGCTGTAGGAAGTTGATAGGAGTTACAAAGGTTTAGCAGCAATAGTAACAATAGCTTTAGTTTAAAAAGCTAATTTTTTTGGTCTATTGAACCCAGGAAATTTACAAAGCACCCTCTATTTTTGATAATAATCCAAAATTTGGTCATAAGACGTAGTAAAATCCCCTGTTGCTGATCTATTGTGCAGTGCAATGCCAACCCAGACAGTCATGCAGTGTGAAAAGATCTGTGATGCGATTGAAAATTTTACAGTCTGAACTCTGCAAACTTGGGAAAGACAATCTGATCTAAAAGCGTGAATGCTCCCCCAATGCACTCTGCTCTGAAGACTCCACAAGTTAGCATCAGTAAATTCCTCAAGCACCCTTTCCTTCAAGACCATCTTTCATTCCACAAGGTCCAGTCTCCAAGATTCCAGAAGCTGGAGCAGAAATCCTGTCCTGCTTTTATCCAGCTCTGCTCACAATGCCCCCATCACGCAGGTCTCCCGGGGGTCCCCCTGAGGCTGTACAGGTGGTTGCTTTCTGGGCCTCAGCTGAAGGTGTGACCAGGCTGTGTGGGTCTTGGGCAATGCAGAATACCAGCTGTGTTCTCTGAAATTATAATTTGTCACATTTAAGCTCTAGATGACAATATTGTGTTTTAAATTGACTAATTAAAAAGTTTGGTTAAGCAAACATCAAAGTATAGTTTAGCAAATACGATTGGTAAAATCCATTTCTTACATATGCATGTTGCAAAGTAAATCAAAGTAATGCATTCACAGCACTGTCTCGGTTATTACAGATCAGGCCTGAATCCAGTGAGGCTATACCGTCTGTATTTTAGGAACAACATTCACTGGCAAAAGCCATCTGGTAGCTGCACAATTATTTCAATTTACTATTTTTGTGGGGGGCATTTTGTTACTGCTGCAAAGGACTGGCGACCTGTCCAGGGTGTACCCCCGCCTCTTGCCAAATGTGCGCTGGATATAGGGACCGGTAGACCTCCGTGACCCCGAAAGGGAATATGCGGGTTGGAAAATGAATGAATGAATGAATTTTGTTACTATGTAATATCTTTTTTAGATGTTTTAGCCTTCACAAGACATGTGCAAAGAGTGTGTACATATATGTCCTGGTCAAAATCAGAGAGCACCCTGGTTTAATTTTTAAACAATGATGTTTTTTTTGGGCAGGTTCAGAACTGAAGCAGTTGGATGCGATGAGATTTGCATGCTTGAATTGCCAGTTCATTTTAACCAGCTTCTCTTTAAGCTTTTCAGTTCTTCTTGCAAACAGTAATATTTACAACTATCATTAGAAATAAAATAATTAAAAGTTTCAATATATATATATATATATATATTGTCAGAATAACCTTTTTAACTATTTAATTTTTGTGAGTAACAAAGGAACATGAAAAGGTTGATTGTGTTGGAGTAGTGGAATAAGTGAGTTGTTTAGATTAGTTTGGTTTTGTCTGAGGCAGGACAGAGTGAATTTGATTTTAACACAATATCAAAGGCTTTCTGTGCTTTTTCTCTCTTTTTGTCTAGACTTGTTTTCACTCTCATTAATTTTTCTCTTCCACCCATTATCCTTTCATCGGGGAGTATGTGGAGTAATAAAACTACAGCTCAACTCTGTTCCATTTACATAAATGATTATATTGCAATATTACACAAATTCTCATGGGCCTCAGTGGTTCTGCCATGAAAGCTTCAAACTTACCCCAGTGTTGATGCTAAGGCAGTTTGTGAACACATTGTGTAAACATTTGTGCAATTGTGTACTCTTGCTCACTCACTTGCACGCTTACTCCCACACTCCCTTGCTGACCCACTCACTCTCTCAAAGACCCACTAACTAACTCTCAGGCACTCACTCACCCACTCACTTGCACACTTACTCAATGACTCACATACATGCACGCTTACTTTTTCACACACTCACTCTCTCACACATCCACTCACTCTCCTACTCACTCATACACTCGCTCACTCACGCATGCACTCCTTTGCTCACCCACACACTTACTCACTCAGACTCACTCACTCTCACACACTCACATACTTGCACTCTTACTCGAACACTCACTTGCTCACCTACTCACTCACTCTCTCACACACCCACACACTCACACATCCACTCCTTGGCTCACACACTCACTCTCTTACTCACTCACTCACGCACTCGCACACTTACTAACTCAATGACTCACTCACTCTCTCACTTGTGTGCTTACTTGTGCACTCACGTGTTGACTCACTCACTCACTCACTCTCACACACAGTCACTCAATCACTCACTCACTCGCTTGCACACTCACTTACTCACTCTTTCCTTGATGCACTTAGTCCCACACTCATTCACTCACTCATTTACTCTCTCACACAGTCACTCAATCACTCACTCGCTCACTCACTCTTTCCTTGATGCACTTAGTCCCACACTCATTCACTCACTCGTTCACTCTGACATAAAGGCAGCACATTATATGAGCAGATGTAATTCTCAGATCTTTTTCTTGTATTGTGTATGCGTTTACAAGATTATTATCTGGCTTACCATCATGCCGTGTCACTTGTGGCTACAGCTTTACACATCCATCCAAACATGTTTGCCTGACGGCATGAACTGTGTGTATGCGTATATGTGGGTCTGTGTTAGAGGGGATGCAATGACTTGCCTTTGAAGAACAGCACCGAAGGCCTGCTGAGATTAAAAGGTGGCCTTTGCATTTCCATTATTCATGTGTTACCCTGCATTTTGTTTTCAACCCCCAAAACATGCACTGACATCAAAGGAAAATGAAGGATGAAGTGGAAAAGAACAAGGCATTTATTGGAATACATGTTGCAATTATTTATTTCATCAAGGCCTCGGAAAGCCAACAAGGTTGTTTCTTCTCTGTCGATTACAAAATTAGCTTGTTCGTTTTGTATTGGGATACAAAAAGGGCCTGTATTCATGCATTGGCCTCTCGTTCCCCTGTTTGGCATCTTTGAAATAAACCCACACTGGTTCGGTCCCCACAGACTTGGATTGTGTTTGACATGTAAACTACATCTCTGTGAATCAGGCCTTATCCAAACACAAACAGCCAGCATTAGACACAACACAAACACACTTGTCTGGTGGCACACACTGTTAGCGCTTGTCGGCCAAGTGTCGAGACACTGGATGCTGCAATGATTCCAGCGGTCTTGCCAAGCTTCATTGCAAAACACAGATGAGTATTTTCAGCAAGTGCTGTGACGTTTAGGGCTGAGCCAAGCTTGTTACTACTGTGCAAATTGCCTGGCTTGTGGTCTTGTGACATTTTCTTTGTAAAATCTCTTCAAACCTTGATACTCTATCTCCTATAAAGCATTTATTTGTTCTGTATGTGCTAATAAAGAAATATTTGAAATTGTGTTTAAGATGAGTTGCTTTCATTGCTAAGTATTCTTCAGATTGATGACAGTGAAAAAGTGATTCTCATTCGACTGCCACTGTAAATGAGGGCCTATGCTTCTAAATGATACTAAAATCATTACACTTCAAATTTATTTCACATTTTTGAAGTTTATTAATTATTAGACTCACAAATTACACTTTGAGTTGTTAGGTTTGACCAAGTATATTTAAATATGATTTAGGAATGCAATGATTATTCTCATAATTGATTAATCAGATGATTATTTTCATTATAATGATAGTACAATATTTTAAAATTGGGATTTTAAGAAATAATAAGTTTGTATTTAAGTACATTATTTTGTACTTGGAAAGTAAATCAATGTACAATCTGAAAACTGGATGGCCAAAGGTTAATGCTGGCTTGTAAAAGTGCAGTTTAAAATTATTTTAATTTATGAGTGATGAAAACTCAACGCTTTTATTTAACTGAGCTGAGAAATATTTAATTATGGAATTAATTACCTCATTAAAAGCTCTATAACTGTACAATATATATTTTCTGAAACTGAGATAAACATTTATCAAACTGGTTGCTATGATAAACTGATTATTAGTTATGGAGGGTGCACTGACATAACATAATGATCTCCAATAAATAAATGGCTCGGCTGTTTTCCTAGCTGATATGTATATATGGAGCTGAGAAATAATTCAAAACACTTGGTTGCTAGGATAAACAGGTTGGTTGTTAGGGAGCTGTCAGTGATGTCATAAAAATGTTCACGGTAATTGTTATATGATTAACATAAACTGTCCCCCATTTCTCAATGATCCGTCTTACAGATATAACATTCAATGGCCATTGTAAAGGTAAATCTTTAACCCCTTATTGAGTTTTTTTTTTTTTTGTATGGTGGTTGAGATACTCTTACTGATAAGCTAAAAGTGTGGTCAGTTGGAAGTTTTATGAGATTCTTTTACAAAGTTAGATAAGTTAATTTCCCCAATCGCCCAGTCCAAAGCCCCTATTGAATTTACGGAGGTCAAGTGACCTTTATTCCTTTAACCTCGCAAACTACAGAGGACCCGATACTCAAGGTATATAGTTATAAAAAAAGATTGCACAAATTTGTTCAATGGGAAAGAGGGATGTCTTAAGAGATTACAGACAGTGGTTGTTCTCATTACAAAACGGCCATAATAACTGAAACCTTTTGAGCAAACACATAGGCAACTGCTGGACGACAATGAATTTCCATTTTCGACTATTTTTTGCATGCCTTCTATGATTAAATGTATTTTAATGACCATTTGTAGTTCGTCGTCTTGGTGTGTTGTAGTGTCACAGGAAGTTTTTTTTTTTCACTTGGGAGTTAGAAGTGCTCAACTTCACAGTTGTTTCTAATTTTATTTTTCATGTAGTTTTTTAGGTAACCCAGCAGACCCCCGTGACAACGAAAGGGAATAAGCGGGTAAGAAGATGAAGGAATGGAATTATTTACTGTTATTTTCTGCAAGAAGGGGTTTATTTTCTCAAAGTTTATTATACATTTTAGAATATAAGAAAATAAACATCGCTTAAAAAGGATATCTAAGGCTTTTTTAGCAGTAACTTTGTCAGAGGGGAGTTGCATTTTTGGGTTTGTAAAATGCATTTGAAATGTACAGGCGCAAGAGCCCAGACCCTGATAAAGTGACTGGTGAGGGAAGATTTAGGTTGTTTTTCACAAGTGGTGTTGAGATCTTTAGCTTTTACTTGTGTACACATTTAATTTGCACACATTTTTACCACATGCCTGATGTTATGATCTTGAATTTCATTTGTTTTGTCAATATTTTTGTCTTTAAAGATGTTTTTGAAACCCATCAAGCATACCTCTGTTACCCTGTAAAGCTTCATGAATGGGTTATTACTGGTATCACCACATTCCATTGGAGGGCATTAATATCTGTCAAGCATCCACAGCCCAACTCCCCACTTCATTTATTCAGCTCGCTTTTGGATTTAATTACCTCTGCAGCCTTCCTTCTGCAAGCTTGCACCAATTATTCTCTAAAACAATGAAGATTTAATTTACACCTGTTGTCGTTTTTTGGGGAGTGAGTGCTTGTGTGTGTGTGTGGAGAGGGGGTGTTTAGGAAGGGATTTTAGAAGATAATTATGCCATCATTAGATATTTTGGTTAATGGCAGGCTATTTTTCACATTCTCACTTGTCCTCTTCCGATGTTTCATTTCTTGTTTCCAGTTGCCACTTTTGTATAAAGATCCCATGCATCCACCTCTGCACCTCGGATACACTTCTCATCATGTCCCAGAAAGCCTTGTTTTATTCACTCCTGAGACTGCCTTCATTAGTTCTGTCTTGGCTCTCTTTGCTGTGCAAATGCAGAATAGCGTGACATCAGCTGGCACCAGGATCCTGTGGTAAACGAATCTACCGGCAATCCTGTGCTCTTTGACAGCTGCAAATGTTGTTTGAATGCATTATCAGCAAATACCTGCAATGAGACATTTGTTAAATTGCATGTTCTGACAATTAGGTGAACCCAGGGTCTTGTCGGCATATGTTTTTGCCCTGGCTTGATTTCCTGTCCCTGCGTGCCGAAATGAAGGGAGCCATTAGTGTGTTTCTGACTGGGATCTAAAGCAGGCTAATCTGCCTCATTAGGAAGGCAGCGGTGTGTGTGTGTTAAAGCAGCGCCGAGAGAACAAAGAGCGGAGGTGGAAAGAAGCGTGGGAGACAGTGGTCTAGAGTAATCCCTTTTCCCTCATGATTTCAGATCAGATGAAAATTACACAAATATTTGGGGTAGAAATGCTAGGGTTGCTTGTATGGTATTGAGGGGAATCTGTTGCGGTTGTGGTGCTTTAGGTAGGTAACAGGCAGAAACACACTCTTCACACGCTTCTGAAGTGAGCTGCAGGTTAAAACTGGGCACAGCTGTTGCATTTGACTGTGGGCTGTCAATGGACACTGTGTGCATTCTTCATGATATTTTGGAAGATCAAATATGGCAATGTATATTGTAGTGAAAAGTTCTGCAGAAATGGAAGTGTTAATCATTTATTCTCATCAATGAACAAAAGAGAAATCTAAATCCTTGAAGGAGGGAGAAGGGACTGAGAATTTCCAACTAAACTTGTGTTCTTTAGTATACATACCCTGGTGAAATGTTTGATGTCTTGGCAATTTTACGGAAAATATGAATGATAACACATTGTTAGTAGTTGGGTGTAGACCTTTTTGTCAAACAGCTGTGTTAAATCTTTTTAGGTCAAGATGACATCATAAACTTGTCAACTTAATACACCAAAAATAGCTTAATATTTTGTCTTCCCCCCGTAAACATCAATGACAGCCTAAAGTCTCTTGAGGTAGTTGTCGATGATGTTCTTTATCTTCTCTGTTGGTAAAGTTGTCACCATCTGCACTTTGTCTCCATTCCCCTAGAGGTCCTTGTCTTTCCCCTCTGCCTTCTGTTCTTCCTCGTGTTTTCTAATTTACTTTATTTTTATCACCTGTGATTTGTTACAGCCTGTATATTCAAGCTGTCACTTTTTCTTTGGTCTTCACTCGGTTTTTAAATCAGCTTCAGTGAACTTGCTGTGCATTTCCTTGGTCTCTTGAGCTACGTCCAGTAAGACTGTTTTATTTTCTCCTGTTGCCTTTTAGTCTTTTTTTTTCTCTCCTCGTGGAGTTTTATTTAGGTTTGTTACACTGAATATTTTTATTCCTCATCCCGAGAAGAATCTGAGTTGAGTGTTTGGATATATTACCTATTTTTTTTAATTAAGAAGAATCTTGAAGTTTAATTTTTTTTTAAATAAATCCTTGTATCCTGGATTGCCTCTTGGAGTGTTTTTCCTTTTGGCCCAACACAACTGCCTCTTTGGCCCAGTGGTTCACTCTCCAGTCTCCACACCAGAGACCCGGGTTCGAAACCAGGTCATGAAATAAGTAGCCTGATTTTCATGGCAAAAAGCCTCCAACTCTTCATGAACTGCATGTTTGAGTTCTCTCTCTAGAATGTTTCAGGGCTATTTAGATCAGGAGACTGAGATGGCCACTCCAGGACCCTTCACTTTGTTCTGGTAGAACCAATGATGGAACCGATGCAATGTTGTTGTGTTGGAATGTCACTGGTCCGCTCAGTGCACATTTTCCTCCAGTATCCTTTGGTAGCAGGCTGCATTCACCTTCCCATCAATTCTGACCTGTGCCTTTGGAAGTTTGTATCCCTTCTATTTTTTCTACCAGTTGTATGTCCATGGTTTTGTTTCAACAGACTCCATTACTTTCCACTTCTTAATCAGAGTTTAATTAAATCCCAGTTCCTTGGATATTTTTTTAATCCTTTTCCTGTTTCCTGCAGATCCTTTGAAAAAACTTTCACTTGCACCATCACTGAGAATTCAGAAATGCCACAGAAGAAAACAAATCAAAACAAAAAGAAATGGCGGCCCAGCATTCATAGAGTCAATCAGGAAGACACAAATTTAGAGTTGAGAAATTAATGTAGGAGTGGAAGTAAGTAGCAGAAATTAGGCAAACAGAAGCAGATGGAGTGATCCGGAAGAGAGAGATCCAAGAAGGTCAGAAGCTAATATGGAGAGTCAGGGTGGGTGAACCTTGGGAAAGAAGGGAGAACACTGATGGGGTGAACAGACAAGGAGATGGATACAGGTGTAGTGGATTATTGAATTACTGATTAGGTGCAACAGAACTGAGGGAAACAGAGAAACCACAAACATAAACATAGGCCTGACAGAATCAAATCAATACTTGGTGTGACCACCCTTTGCCTTCAAAACAGCAGCAATTCTAGGTATACAGGGGTTTTTTGAAGGAACTCAGGTGGTAGATGGTCAGAATCTTGACAAGATAACCACAGATCGTCTGTGAATGTAACTTTCTCACATCCTTCTGTTTCTTTATGTTATCCAAGATACAGTCAGTGATGTTAGGATCAGGGCTTTGTGGGACCAAGTATAAGGGGGTCCATAAGTTGATCCAAAAATGGGTTTCAACCATGGATGAAAGTTTCAGCTGTTTTATGTTTTTAGAGCCTGATGTAGCTCTTATCAGACATAAGTAGCCAAAATCCCTCCTGCAGTGTGTGCAAACCTGGTGAAAAACTACAGGAAGCGTTTGACCTCTGTAATCACAAACTAATGCTACTGTACCAAGTATTAACATTGATTTTCTCAGGTGTTCAAATACTTATTTCCCGCTGTATTATACAAACAAATAGTTATTAAAAATATTTTTAAGGATTTTTCTTTTTAGATCATGTCTCTAACAGTGATTTTCAAGTGGGGACCCTCCATGATTTCTTAGTGGGAGAACTTGCAAAATAGCAGGGTGTTCAAATACTTATTTCCATCACTGTATAGATATGTTATTGTTTACCTTTATCATTAGCTTTGATGTGTATTAATCAATGTTTATTATTCTAGAAATGCACTTGTTATAATCAACCATTGAAACCTTTGTTCCATAATGTGATACTTTGGTTCTTAGCATTTAAAAGCATTGTAAAAGTGATTAGAGAAACTAATGACAAGATTGGACATCTAAATGCATTAACAAATAGTATGTTACATAGTGAACAGGTAAAACAATCCCAAGAAATGGCATGAATTTAAATGGCTCTAGACACTGAACTCTTCTTGTGTTCTGATTAAATACTCTTCAGAAGTAGTTTGGAGGTCTAGTTGAAATGTAAATCGGACAGCAGAAGATGTGTGAGAGATCAGATATACCATATGAGGTGTTTTTAGAGACGAAGTGACCAAATATGGTGTTTATTTAAGCAGACACCATTGTTGGTTAAAACAATCACATATGTTAATTGTAATCCTTTTAGGACCTTAAAGTATATATATAAATGTATACATAACTGTCTTACACATGCCATCACTTCTACTACATCTTACACTGAAAATAGCTCTAAATGACTTTGGATTTAACCCTTGTGTTGTGTTAGAAACCTGTTTACACCTGTGGTGTTAGCGGGTCCATTTGGACCCGTGATTTAAAAATGCTTGAAAATGCTTAAAATCACCAGTTTTCTTCAAATTTTGTTTTTCAGCTAATTGCTGGCTTAGTATGTATACATATAAATGGCACCAGTGTGTGAATTGTTTTTATTTGGCTCCACAGACACAGTATTTTAAAATATACCACTCGTTTTTGATTGCAAAAACTGTTTAAATTCACTAAATATATATATTTTTTTCTTATAGAATGAGTATAAATAAACTGTAAATCTGTTAAAAACTAATATTAGAGTACACCTACCAAAATTTTCTTTTATTTTTTTATTATTATTTTAAATTATCAACAATAGTAACATCTTTGGTGTTTCGGGTCAAAACGGACCCGCATAGATAAATGGTAGGATAAAGACAACAAGTCCATTTTTTTGTCATAAAACAAATTTCTATTTAACCTTGCCAATTAACCAAACAATTTAATCATAAAAAGAACATCGATAAACTTCTCTGACACTCCACTCTCAGGTTTCCAGTATATTTGCATATTCCGTGCATAGGCAGTTTTTGCATCCCATGCTGCCCATTTTTTGGTACCTTATTGTCCAGGCTTGCTTGGCATGTACTGCCTGAAGGAACAGTGGCCTCTGAATGGGACTAGCCATTCATCCACTGTCCACCTCTAGCCCAGGATTGTATACAAAGGGTCAATTTTCCACCCATTTGTCCCAAACCTCCCTAATGGGAGCAAGCTCGTCATTCTCATGACGAGCAACTCTTGTTTCCCTGTTGTCAAAATGTAGCACTCTTGATAACAGATGAAAGGCTTGAAACGACATTGTGGCATGAAAAATAGGACGTCCTGATTCACCATCCCATAAACTGGCCGTAGCTTCATTACAGGATCTGTATACCCTCGCAAGAAGCAACAGTCCCGTGTTGGCATCGAGCTGTGTTTTGTTCATCTCTATCCAGCTATCACCAAATTCTCCCTTCCATGTTGGCCATCTCAAGTAGGATTTTCTGAATAGATTGTGGAAAGAACAGTTCAAACGCTGACTTGATGTCTTGGGCGTGTGACACAGCGTATCTAGTAGGCCCTGGAGTCATTCTGAGGATGTTCTCTGACGGTGCCCTGGAATGGGTTTGAAGAGGGCTTGATTACCATGAATTGTCACCTTTTCTTGACTTGAAAACCTGTCTTTGATCATCTGTGACATTTGGGTCCTCTTCATTTGTTTGGTCTTGTTCAGGGTCACACAGAACCTCATCCTCAGACACATCCTCCTTAGCTTCACTTTCCCCTCTATTCTCAGGATCACCATCACTGGGAAAGATACGACCCAGTGCCTCATGATCAGTATATCTTTTGCTCATGTTAACAGATGCTCCTACAGAATTCAACTGATAATATCCCAAACCCTCTTTGTATGTGCCAGTGTTTATGAACAATGTAAAGTTTGAGTTCACTTGGGGGGTGGTGTGTGTGTGTGTGTGTGTGTGTGTGTGTGTGTGTGTGCGTGTGCGTGGGCGTGTGTGTGTGTGTGTACATGTCTGTACCTATGCATGTGAAAGAGGCCTGTGTGTGTGGGTGTGTGTGCATCTGTGTGTGTGTGTTTGTGTATGATGATGTGGGCCATAACTGTGCATATTGCACCATAATTGATCATTTGGAAAACCCGTAGCTTTTAAGTGATGCATACAAAAGCCAGTCTTCTCTACCGGGTCATTTTGGACCCGTAACACCACAGATGTAACTTTTTTTTTTTGAGCCGTTTAGAATTTACTAAAATTGTGAAAATTGCTTTTGCTGCATTTAAATATGTGTGTCTGAGGATTAGATGAAGCCTCATTCCAGGATAAAAAAGGAAAGTGTACTTTTTACACAGTCAAACTTGAAAACGGGTCAATTTTGACCCTAACACAACAGAAGGGTTAAGAGTCCATTTCAAAGGCTCCAATTAGTTTTTTGGCATATTTTTCTTCACCCAAAACTTTTCTATCTGTTATCTGCTGAAAGTCAGCTTTCGCCATTTCCTCCAGTGATCCGTCATGGGAGAGGCAGCAACTCAATTACAATCTACACCCACTGTCTACATTATTATGCACATCCCTTCAGCAGCTTTTCAAGATACATTTCAGGTCAGCAAATGCATTGCATTTAAACATGGAGAAGTGCAGTCCATCCGAAGTACTGCTTTAACTGCACAACCCTTAGAAATACTTTAATTCTATCAGGGAAAAGTCTCAGGTATGATTCCAATTTGAGTCAAAACAATGAGAAGCAGTTCTGAGGACATGCAAGGAAACACAGTTCAATGTACTCTCAGTGGTCACTTTATTAGGTACACCTGCCCAACTGCTCGTTAATGCAAATTCCTAATCAGCTCGATGCATTTTGGCATGTTGACATGGCGAAGGCGTTCTGCTCCAGTTCAAGATTGGGGAAGAAAGGGGTTTAAGTGACTTTGAACATGGAATGGTGGTCGGACCAAACTCTCTGAGAAATGTTTCCAGTATCTTGTTGAATTTATGCCACAAAGGCTGTTCTGAAGGCAAAGGGTGTCCAACATTCTACTAGCAATGTGTACCGAATAGTGTGGCGTATTTTTTGTAATAAATTTTTCTGTTACACAATTGGCAACCCCAGTAAAGGGTTATTCTCTTTGAAGACATTAACACAGACTTTTAAAATAGCCCTGTTCATAGACAGCATCCTTCTTCGACAACAGAGCCATTGTATTTGTCAATGCTTGTTTTTATTCCACATTGATCCCTTTAAAGCAGCAAATGTACAGCCCATAAAAAAAGTAACTTTAGGTGTCATTGGTTCAGTGATCAAGAGAAAATCGAGTTTGTTGGTTTATTTCGAGCGGCGATTCTTTGTACCAGCCTGCTCCAGGCTGTTTGTGGGATTAGTATGAGCGTGAGGCAGCGTGAAACCGAACCTTCTCGTGATTGGTTGATTCTCCCAGGTGGGCGGAACTAGTACGCTTCTACTCCGGTGATTGGTCGATCTCGAATCAGTAGTGGATGTGGGCGGCTCATCGTGACACAGTCAGCTGCTGTCTGAAAACAGATTATATTAACCGTGACGGACTCACTGAGATGGGAAAATCTACCATAAACAACCCGAAAACACATTGACTCTGCTATTTCACTCGTGGGAATTTTAGGAGGACAAGCATACTCTGTCCATTCAGCCGGGTTTCTCAGTAGAACACTTTTAAAGTTAGTTTTAATAAATGGCCGAAGCATCAGGCGCAACGGCTGAGGGTTCACGCAGCTCCGCGGACTCACCGACAATGGTCGTGAAGCCACCGTCCTTGGAAGACGTGGTGGAGGAGGAGGACGTGTTTCTGGCTGACAATATACTTGGAGGAGAAACTTTAGAACACCATGTGTGTCCAAGAAACGTGTCTGAGTTCCATTCCGAAGTGAGGAACGAAGTGTGCTGTGAAAGTAATGCGGATATCGACGGGTCCTTGCACCTCGCCATCAGGAAGCAGGTGTCATACAGGTAAGATTGCAAGCAACTAACTTTATCTTTCAGAAACTAGCCATGTGTAATTTTCCTTATCTCAAACTTTCACCTTTAACGTGGTACTTTGACTTGTGGCACTTTATATTAAATATGTCACATATAACCTTATCATATTGACCGCTTTGCAGGAATTGTTCTTTGTATTTCACACATAAAAAAAATAAGAGAACGAAATCTTAATGTTACTCAATTACATTTAGCAAACGTTGACAAACTCGAATTTGAAGGCTTGCAAATTTGACAAATGGTAAAATGCACAAACTTATTCTGTTCAATAGTTTTTCGTGTTGTAACAACAAAGTGAAGATTTGAAATTCGGACCCAATAAAACACTATATATAAACGTCCATTCCCATTCGAGCTCAGTCACTTCCGGTGTTCTACCTCGTTAGACTATTTGGTGCAAATCACTGTCAGCACTGTCAAGATTTTTGGTCTGAAGTTTTGTTCAATAATGTGCCTTGGTCCAGAACAACGGCGCCAACATCGGAAACATCACACATCTGACCAAACGATTGTTTTAGGTTGCCATGTCATAGCTGTTTCGTAAAGAGAATGACCAATGAAAACTGGCTCTGTTGAAGACGTGAGTAGGGCATAAAAGATCCGCTCATAGGCGCTCATCCCAAATTTTCATTGCGACTTTGTTCAAGAAACAGGAAAGAAATAGCGCGCCACGAATCCGCTCTTTGCAGGTGGTACATCAATTGTACTGCAAATTCCATCTACTGGCAGGGAGCGTCATTGCATCAATATTGAGCACTCTGCTAAGAATTCATTCTAAGATTTGGCCAAATCTCAATTCGGATCGATGTGTAGAGGCCTTATGTGTGATTATGCTTCAACGTCAAGCCTTCGTTGGCCTACGTCGAAGACGTAAACTCACCGCTATAGGTTAACGTGCAAAAATGCGAACTAAAGCTGGGTTTATACTCTGTTAAGCATGTTGCTTTCCTTTATGCGTAACCTGTGTGCGCAACTGACGTGTGATAGCAAGTCATAAACGCTAGTCGGTAGTGTAGTTTTCATGTCATGCTTCGCTTCTTTGCTCATATTTAATTTCGTTGCAGTAAACAACGAAGGCGACTGAAACTGAGCGTACTGTGTTGGAGCTTGAGTACATTGATGTGGAAAAACAATTATTGAAACTCAAATCACTTAAACTTCAGTTGGGGAGAGAAGATGTTTATTTTGTTTATTGTTCTTCCTCTTGTTCTTTCGTGCGTTCGTGGAGGAGACAACTGGATATGATGCTAATCCCATGACGTCATCCAGAAATGGTCAACTGTTAAACTGACCAATCACTGTGCTTGCGGTATCTGAAGATGTGCGTAAAATAACAATTTTTGGTAGGTTCATGTCAAGCTACGGCGAAGGGATTCATGGCTTTTACACATCTAGGGCAAAGCATGTGCAAATGCTAGCGGGGAAGCATAATTGCACCTTTACGCATATAGGACCTTAGTCTCTGTGATTGGTCAGTGTAGTTTACCAACACTTTAAAAATAAGTAATATGGATTACATTTCCAAACTCAACAGGAAGTTGTTGTGTTTCAAAAGCCTCTAAAAATGGCCCCTTTTGCTCACACTTTAAAGAACTCCTCCTAAATTGTATCTGTTAATTTCCAAACCCCATCATCATTAAATTGCAAAGATTTTTTTGGCGCGGTTGAACTCGGAATTTGACCATAATCAGCAATTTGTTAATAACTTAGTCATACAATGTCTGATCAGTCCCAAATTTACAGACTATGTTACCTGTGTCAGAACACATCTACAAAATACACTCCCAGTTATAGCGCCACCAGGTGCACATTTATCATTGAAAAGGTGCTTTTTTATTGATTGTGACATCTATGATAAGAATATTGTCCAAAACAAAAAAACAGACAACTATTGGAACTCATTCATAGCGCCCCCTGGAGGTCACGACATTTTCTGATGTGGTTTTCATTATTTTATTTGCCTGTATTTTAAAAGTCTTGCTTGAATACACGTTTTAAATAAGAACTGGTTCATAATGCAACAAAATGGCCACCGAGGAGCCCTTTCATCGATGCTTGCAGCTTTAATCTGTTCTGTTGTTCATAGGGTTTGCTTCGTGGTGACTAAATTGAATTATTATGGTATCGTAAGCCAGAATCTCTACACACTATCATCATCATCATTAGGGCTACTCTCATATGCCTGATGGTTGGCTATTATCATCCATCATCTGTGACATTTGCAGGGGTACCGACCTCTGATGACTCCTAATTAAAAAAAAGTCCTTGTATGTCATTTTTAATCAGCTCGTTTGTCATGTAGCATATGATCGTACTGTACATGCCAGGCAATAAAACCATTTGTCTGTTCGCGTTATCATTCCTGTCTCACACTTTGCTCTTTTTATGTTTGCTCTGTCGTGTTCATCAATAGTATTGTTTTGCATGGGGCCAATCAATGCACTTGTTTGTGTTTCCCTTGAATAGTGACTGAAAATATAATCACTATCACAGCAGCACACTAATATTTCACATAAGGTGAGTTGTAGATTTGAATCAGATGGTGGTATGGTAAACAAAAAGTGGCAAGTTTGATCTCGCAACAATGGCTTTTGAGGGGAAATTGGTTGCAGTAGGTTTTGTCCAGTAACAGTAAGGTTTCCAGTAACAGTAAGGTGCTCATATTTGTATTTATTGCCGTTTGAGTGTTGTACATTTATTTTTTTATTGCTTCTTTTGTCATTTTCCTCATCAGTTTCCGCTTTCATGCAACTAAAAACTCTTGACATTAATCTTAAAAAGAGGAAATAACTTTGTTAATCGTTTTTTTTTCGGGCACAGTAACTACAGTAAATCTTTGGGAACAATACATTATTTGCTCTTCTCGTTAGATTTAATCTCAAATGAAAGCCGCAGCAGCTGTGCAGATTATGTAAGAACATTAACAGTTTGTATTCTACACAGCGCGATGGATGTGCATGCGCATGTGTGTTTTCTTGCTGAGAGTGGTTTCTTCTACTCGCTGTGTTATGTAAGAAGATGAGTATGGATCACAGGTGGTTTCATTTGGTTCTGTTTGGACCAAGAGTTTATCTTGCTGGATTTATTTTTTTTTATTTGATATGTTATAAATTTATTTATTTATTTATTATATTTGCATAAAGCAAATCTAAAATGTGAAAAAAAGTTAAAAGTGCACAAAAAAAAACTCAACAGCAGCTTTAAGAAAAATCCGTTGGAAATTATGCGAATTGAAATTGTACGGTGAAATTAGGAATTTCGTCAATATTTTATAAAAAATGCTTTGTGTTTATGTGGTTCGATTGAACTAAAATGTATATTATTATGTTGGCTTGTCAAATATTGTTAATCCTCTTTTGCAAAAATTTTAAATGTATATCCTTCAACCTAGACCATTCTAACTACAGTGACCAAACTTTAGCAAGACATCCAAACTGGTCTGACGCGGGTTGCTTGATATTTTCAGACTTGTACCGCTAAATGAATTCTGGTAGCTCACTGAGAACATGTCAAACTAGGAAAAACTCTAACTGAGAACCTCATAGAAACTTCAATCAACCTCGCTTGTGGAGGTTATTAGTCTGTGCAAGAACATACCAAAGTACTGTGCAAAAGTATTGGCTCTAGAAAGAGTTAAATGAAATAGAAATGGCCACGAAAATATCTTCAAGATTATTTTATGTTAATCATAGTAATAAATCTTTTTTTTTTTTTAAGAAATCACAATTTTGGCTCCCTAGCAACTAAACTGTTTACCCTAGCAACCAAATTGTCTTAACTCTATCTCAACTTTGGAAAATGTTAAAGACACAGGGGTTGTGTTATATAACTTATAGTAAAAAGGGAACATTATATTATGTCACTAACCGATCCATGGCAACCAACTTGGCATATCACCATCTCACCTAAGTAACACCATAGAGACGTGGGGCTTGGTTTGTTTCACTCATATTGGCATGGGAAACTTTGCACAAACTTTAGCTAGTTTTAAGTTGAGCCTTATGAATTTGCAAGTTTCTCAAGCTGATTCCGTTTGATAAACTGATTTGTGCAGAATTCTGTCAACCCGTTCGTCAGATTTCTGTCTGAAGAGGTAGTTTTGGTAATGCAGCTGCTTTTTTGGGAGACAAATATGGCTGATACTGCATAGCAACCTTCATGCAGCTGAGCCATATTTTTCTCCATTGTGCAGAATTGCTGATCGTATTGTAATCTAACAGATCTACACCTTTTAGCTGTGTCGGGCTGTCAGCCATGTAACATAATGATCCCAGCTCTGATTTGAGTGGGAGTCGATTTACAGCAAAAAGAGAGAGAAAGGAAAGATTGCCTCAAGGATCTAAAGGCAGATGTGATAAAAAAAGCATGGGTTAATTTAACTGTTTAACAGCTACTTGGTTTTTTCAGATAAACTGTATTTGTTCCTAAGTACTGTATCCCCTGCTCTGCTCCAGATTGCTTCTACAGCTACGTTCTTGCATACCCCTTTAGTGTGCTGCACAGTCACCGTGCATGAATTGAATCATAGCCCCTGTATCAAGACGGGATGTTGGGATGGATACATTTGTGGTTTCTTTGGTCTGTATTTTCCACTATTTGCAATCAAAAGTATAGTTTCTGTGCAGCTTTAGATTACAAACAAGCTTATGATGCAGAATGTCATTGAATAGTGTCCCTGTTGTGAATGAAAATAAATATTTTGTTTCGAGGATTGATCAAATTTGACCTTGTTATATAGTACAGAATCTTACTATTACGATTTGTTTAGACAAAGCTGAATGTATTATTATCTTAACCACTGTCTTTTCACAATTCAAATTCAACCATTTGATTCACGTGGGTTTATTTATGGTATATGGTATCTTATTCTTTCAAAAATGTTTAGCTCATCTAAAGTTCTTTTTATTTTCATTGTTATTAGGAAGATATAAGCCACATCCAAATGCATTGTTTCCCCTACCATTAAATAGAGGGGGTGCCACGTCCCTTAAAGACTCTAACTAAAAAAGTTACAGTATAAATATTGGCATTGACCTTTTACTTTCAATAGTCTACATCAGAGGTGGGCAAGGAGGGCCACACCTTCATTTTGAGAGTTCACTTTACTCAGGGTTTCCGCTGGGTCTTAAAAAGTCTAATAGTTTAAAATCCAAATGTTAGCCCTTAAAAAGTCATAAATTGTATAATTTTTCACAGGTCTTAATTTTCAGACCCACTTCAGATTGAGTGTGCTTTCGACAGATTTCCCAGCATGCACAGTAGGGCTGCAACATTATTTTGGTAATCGATTAATCTATCGATTATTAGAACGATTAGTCATCGATTATTTCAATGATTAATCAGTAGCCTTTGAACGATTATTCTGCTTTTTCAACTAGTTAGTCTGTGTAATCACGTGGTTGAATGCGCGTTCACGCAGAGGGCAGTCGAAAAACGGCACAACACCGGGATGCTTCCTCGTGCTCCAACATGCACGTTGTGCTCCCGTGAAAAGCAAAGTTCGCCTTGCATGTATTGCACACGACAGCATTTTTGGTTAAGTTTAGCAAATCTTTCCCAAACCTTACTCGTTCGGATTCGTTTGATCTCCATCATAATTCGCGCTGGGTTTTCTTCTACCACAGCAGGGCTCTAGACTAACTTTTTGCACTGGTTGCACTGGTGCGCCTACATTTTTTTCTTAGGTGCACCAGCACAAAAGTTAGATGCACCCAAATTTTCAACCGCATCACATTTAACACCGCATTTTCACAAGTTCACTTTTTTTAGTTATCTATTTATTTATTTTTTTTAAATCACTGTCCATATAGACAATATTGACTTGTAAATGATTTACTAACAACCTGGTCAAAATAAAGTTTTGAAGCACAATTCTACAAGAAAGGTAACTAAAACTTACTGAAAAAGTGTTTAAAGTGCTTTTCTGAGCTGAACTTTAAACTTTAAACTGATTTTGGTCCCCAAGAGCAGCAAATGCTTTCTTTGAAGCAGCATTTATTCCTAATTAAACAAATAAAAACGATAATACCATTTACTACCCAGATCAAGAGTTTATAATGCAGCCTATTTATTTATTTTTTTTATTTTAAGTATCAGAATATTATGGTTAATGCAGTAACGAGATGGTAGGCATATTATTGACATAGGCTCCATAACATGTTCAATAATATATTCATCGGTCTTTCTTTCCGCAAGATACTACCTAACACAATGACGAATTCCTTTGTGCCGATATATGTGTCTCCGTCGATCAGGAATTCCATGTACGCACTGTTCACAATTTGCACAGACGTCTTTTTTTTCAATGTATCTGCGATGACTCCTATAAATTGGGTGTGCGTGACATCATTGCTGTACGTCGGGTTAACGTTCAAGCCATTTTTCTTCATAAGAATTATTTCGGACTTGAATTTAGTAAAGGGGAGTTCTTCTTTTGCAATATTGTAGGCAACGTAAAACTTAATTCTCATCTCGGCCTCGACTGATGATCTGTTTGCTGCTGCCTGCCGCTGAAAGGCAGCGGGGGACACTTGAGCAGTGCATTTATCGCGGCATGTTATGTGTTTTATAGAAAAATTCTAAAGTTTATAGTTTCAATTCTAAATGTATTAGAGCCAGTCACAGGGGAGGTTGATGGCTCCGTGTCAGAGCATTGGTTATGATTTTCACGATCAGGCCCTAACTTATCTTTCTTAATGAAAAACCCATCAATCGTTCTTGTTATCTTCTCTCGTAATGCGCGGCTACATCCACTGTTTACCTGATGGACTCACCTCTCTCTGTCTGACTGCATCACATGCATTTTCAAACGTACGTTCACACACATACAGGAATATCTGGACCACGGCCAATCCGGGGGGTGGGGCGGGATACGCTCTTCACTATCTCTGATTGGTTTAGACCACGATATGGGCTTAATGTGTGTCTGTTGTTGAACAACAGGGAGACTCACGGAGTTTCGTTTTTTTCCCCTCGAACGACGGGTCGCACCGGTGCAACCTTTGATTTTTTTTTTAGTCGCACCATTGAGAAATTAGGTCGCATATGCAACCAAATTGGTCGCACTCTAGAGCCCTGCACAGTAGCATTCGTGAGGGCTGCATCACACGTAGCCCTTACATTAGGTCACATGACATCAAACGACTACTCGACAACACAAATATTTGTCGACAATTTTTTATTGTCGACGTTGTCGATAATGTCGACTAATTGTTTCAGCCATAATGCACAGCATGTGTTAACAAAGATGGCTGCCATAGCAACCACAAATAGTCACTTTTACGAAGGTTTTAAAAACAATGAAAACAATCGTAATTGTAACAAATTCACGTATATTTCTGTAAATTGGCAGTTTTACATGAAAAATGCTCCATTGGTAGCCGTATAACAGTAACGTTTCGCATTAGATTTTACATCATAGGTTTTACATCATATATAGTTCTGAATAAGTTAAACACAAAAAAATGCTAGTTTTAAAGGAGTAACAATAAAGGTCTTTGCACACGGAAGTCCAAAAGTTTTGTCCGAAACGATCATACGATCAAAAATAAAATTGAGTTCACGTTGTGTCTATTACACAAACACACTGCCTCCGAATAATTCGTCAGATTAAAAAGATCATGCATTTCCAAAACTACCAGCAAGGCATCAAACTGAAGGAAAGACATCCTAAAATAAATGGAAACATTCTCAGGATATTTCTGATAAATTCTCCGTCTTCTCCATACATTCTCAGAATTGGATGAAGCCGATATTCAACTTTCTCTTTTTTTTCACAAAAGAGAGATTTTCAGAAATTCATCATCACTGCTTGAAGAAGCCTTGATGTTTTTGTTTGTGTGCTTTTGCAAATTTTATGCAACGATGTAAAATATCCAGTGTGCACGGCTTGTGGACCTAAAAAGATTCAGAAATATTTTGCGTAAATACACAACAAAAGTTTTCAACTTTTTTTGTGCAAAGACCTTTATAATCCACATTATAGCCTTGTGTATGACACATGTTTATATGTTTAAAAAACGCACTTGTTAAAGATTTTGGTGGAGAAAATTTTCATTTTTTTCCCATCTGTTCACAACTTTTCAAGCTGCAGGTATGGTTAACATTTTTAGACAGCTTGTATGGAATATTTTCTTTTGCAGTGATTTACACTTCCAAGTTCATTTCTGTCAGTTTGTAAGATAAAAATATGATATAGGTATGATTCTTAATACAACTCTTAATGGTCTTTACAACGTCTTAAATTTGACATTGTGAAACTTGCAGAAACCCTGTTACTTTAGATCTCAGTGAAGAGCTAAAATCTATCAACATTTCAGATCAACATTTGCTATTGTGCTTTCTATGAATGACCTCACTTTCATGAAAGGGTATTTAGTTGCTAGTTCTAAAACCAGCTATGTACATTTTTAATCTTCTTTATGGTATAGATTGAGGCATTTTCTGGTCAAACAGGGTAAGTTTTATGGAATGTGTTATCTGTCATGTAAATTTTACACAGATGCCTAATCCATCTCTGGATTACCATCAAAAACAGCACAGATACATACTGTACACACGCACACACACATGCTCCTCTCCAATGGAGGGTGTTACATCACTCTGTAATGTAGGCGTAAGCAGCTATTAAAAGCAGTGCTATGCAAAAGTTTGGACACCCCTGTACATTTTCAAGGTTTTCCTTTATAATTCATTGGTTGTCTGAATTCATGAACAAACAGGAAAATCCTGAATATTTACAGGGATGTCTAATCTTTTTATTACCCAATCAATCATATATTATACTGTATTGATTATTTGATTATTCTGTGTACGCTGTATCTGTTTCCTGTGGAAATACCAGAAATATTGAATTGTTTTGGATATTGTCTTTCCTTGGAGATTTGGTTACACAGTCGCTGTTGGAGATCACTGTTTAATTCTACAGCAGTGTTGGGAATCGGAGAATAAAAGAGCTGCCGACTGTTCTTTTTGACATCTTCTGTTAATCAAAGATTGGCTTTATATTGGAGATCTACCCTGAAGCTGAGCAGGTCTGTCTTCATACAGATGACTCACCACCAGCTGGTCCATTATGAAACCACACACAGCCCATTGAAACAGACTAACAACATTAAACTCACCAGACCTACATCAATTATGAATAATAGGCTTTGTAGGTCTGATTAAGATGAAGGAGACGGGGTTCTGGAGGAGTCACTCATGTATCTATCAGATTGGTCTTTGATGAACTGGGAGTGGTGTGCTGCTGTGCCTGCATGGACCCTGTTTGCTTTGAATTGAATTGATTTTTCCAGAGCGCTTGTCTGCTTTACCAGGCCCGTGTTGTTGTCTAGGGTTTGAACTCGACACATGATCCATTTCATTATGCAGGCACAAGCAGAAACCTATTTTCAGCTTTCTTTCCTGTCGTTTAATAATAACTAAATTGCCAGAGCAGATTTCTAGAAACTTCTCTGCAGATTTTTACTTTAACTGGTTTGAATCCTACTTTACGGATTGATCCTTCAGCATAGGCTTGAATGGGTGAGGTCGCCAAGACTCAGCAGCTTCTTACGGGGTACCTATACCTCTTTTCAACCCAGATCACGTCGGATTAAACACGGACATGGCTTTTCATGGCATTGCTAATCTATCTCGACATAAATGAACAATCCATCAGCTAAAGTTCAGCCCTTAACAATCACCCCTTCAGATTCAGTCAAGAGCCTTTTTGATGTAAAAACAATTTTTTATTTAACAATTCAAATGAACCCTTAGAAGTCCAGGGCCTTTTTGAGGTTTTTTATTTTACTTCTTTAAAATTTGCTCTAATAAATTATCTTTAGAGCAGTTTTTTTTGTTGCTTGACACAATTTTTTTGTACAATCTTAGGTTCTTTTTTTCTATTACTTTACACAATAGTTACACAACAATCTTGAAATTGTACAAAATATAATTATTTTTTACAGTTATGGTTTGTAAAAAATTCTAATGTGTTGAGACAAAATAAAAAAAAAAAATCCCCCCAAATCAAAACTATGTAAAAGTTACATAACAACATGTGAAACTCCCCTAAAGGAGAGGTTCCAATCACTTTTTGTGCCAGAATCTGAAAAACACTAGCCATATCACAGGACTTTCACTTCAAAGGGTTATTTATCCCTTCTTTTCACCACTAGATGGCACTGATTTGGAAAATTAAACTGCAAGACAATCGCAAGAGATATTTCTCACATTTTACACTATTACCTTCCAAACTGTGTATCATAACTCTTGAGATGTTTGTTTAAAACCAAAAATATCAAACTACTAATCTTTTTGAGGTAATATCCTAGCTCTGCATCATTAGTAACTTTCTAAATGCAAAAAAACATCTTTGAATTGCCTCATTTTTTTGCCTATGCAAAACGCACTTTCACCATGCCTATTTTGGGACTTGTAGTTCAGGAGTCATGGGTAATGTAGTGCGTAATGGCCACCAATCACAAGTCAAATAGAACTAAAAATAGAGCATGATGTTGTTCAAATGAGAGGAAAGAGTTTTCTGAGTGTCACCCAGGCTTTAAAGGGACATAAACGAAGTACAAAGTCATCGAAGAGTTCTATGTAAGTCTCATCACTTCGTAAACTAATGAATCTACCGTAAACATGTAGAAATACCAACACACTTCACGCAGTTCAGTGCCGGTCTATGCTAACGAACTCTTGTACTGTTTGCGTGAGACAAAGTCAATGAACAAAGTTTGGATCTATTTCATGCAAATATTGTAGGGGTCTGAAATCTGGACGTGATTTATTCTTTCTAATGGTGTTTCGTTTACATTATTAACAGATTTCAGGTACTTTTTGGAAACTTCTTAATTTTTTTTCCATAACTGCTAATACTGCTTCTTCACCATTTTTAGGCAATTCAAAATTAGCCAAGGCATGATGACCAAAATTTGGTTTCTATCCATGATCTCTAAGACCAAGTCTCTCCAGCTAAAGATTTTTGTTATATTCAAAGATGTATTTTTGGTTTCCCAGAAACGAGAACACGTATGATGGGACTCTTTAAAGACTGATAAAAGCCTAGGTTTCTCTGTACTGCTGGTAGGAAGAGGATCAGAATGGGAAGAAAATCTGTTCTTGTTCAGAACACACCACTGCTCGCAGTAATGAGATACCTGAAAGGTCAGGTCATAAAGGGAAATGGTGCAGTAAAATAACAATAATGGTTACCACACAAGTGCATTGCTGCAAAAGCAAGAGACAAGGGTATGCTTTGCATTTGTGGCGTTCTATTTTAGGAAGTGCCGGTGTCTATACAGTGGTACCCCGAGATACCAGGGTGGCTTTCGAACATTTCGTATCTCGAAGCAAGTTTTAAATGTAAAACGCCTAGTCCATGCATCTCAGAAACAACAGTATAAGTAGATAAAAAAATGGAAAACCTGAGAAAAATCAAGTAACGTTTCTTCAATCGTTAAATCTACATCTTCAATCCAAAATCTACAAATCTTGTTAATGTAATAAATGATTAATAACAGAATAAAACACAAGCAAAATACGTAATACGTACACTAATGTTAAACCTTACCTTGACAGTGAAGCGATGTGTCAGAGGAGGTGGAACGGATGGCGGAAAACATTACGGCACTACGTATGAAAGTTAATTTTCTCGAGATATTTCACGAATTGCGAACACCAACACGGTTTCAAGCACAAGCGGAGACAGATGGAGAGACGCTTCTGAGAACGCGTCACTGGGTTTCTCTAAGTTGCGCTACAGCACTTTCCACGTTATGAACGTTATTTCTTTTACGACGCCTTCACTCTAACATTTATTATAGTACATTATTAGTAATCTATACATAATGTTTCACTCGATTTAAAACTGATTTAAAGTGTTTTGAAGCATATCAGCCCCTTTGGCACTGTCTGCAATGGGAGAATGGAGCGCCAGAACCCGGAAGCGCAGCGCGAGGTCATACTTAACAAGCGGATAGGAGAGCAGAACTGTTGGTGTTTTTGGTATCTTGGAATTTTTTTCGTATCTATATGAGAAGCTAAATTTTTCCCGTGAGATCTTTCGTATCGCAAACCTTTCGTAACTCGAAGCATTTGTATCTCGAGGTACCACTGTATCTCACCTTATCTTGTTAGAATCTGGGTTACAGTTTTTTGAGAGACATTTTTAATCAATCCATTTGATCCTATTATTCTTCCTATCTTAAGTTAGTACTTACCGTAATTCTGACGCACTCTGATGGGGCTAATCAGTGTGGCTGGTTGCTGCTCATTGGGACTATGCATAAAATAAGCAGCACAGCAGCCCAGTGGTGTTTCCCATAATTTCCAGTCATCAAGAGTGAGTGGATGAGTACGCTAGTATGACTAATAATGGATTTTTTACTGGAATTCTGATTTGTTCATGTTATTTTTTTTTTCAAATTTGACCCTGTTTTACATATGTGGTCTGACCTTTTCATGAAAGCGACCTTTCTGAACGCCTCTCTGTCTTTTGCATCATCACTCCCCATTTAGACACGTGTTCTCACAGTTAAAAGTTGCTGGTAGAAGAGTGCTTTCCACTCATTTTAACCCAGAATTTCAGACAAACTCAGAAGTGTATATAAAGAAGTACCGTTATTCTGTAAATATTGAGTTTGTCTGAATCTTTTTGATCACAATCTTCTTTCATAATAATATTTGATGATTATAAAGTTGTTTTGGATCACACATTATATTCAACAAAGCCATAAAACCACTAGCAGATTGTAAATGGCAAATTACGAGTCAAAAATTATCAGTACTGTGAACCAGCACATCAAAAAAAATTTTTTTATTAAAAAGTGGGATTTGAGCATTTGGGAACTGCAGTGTGAACATAGCCTTTATTGTTCCATCAGATCTTGTGAGTGCATTAGGGGTGTAACGGTACGCTAAAATCGTATTCGGTTCGGTACAGTGTCTTGGAGAGCTCGGTTCGGTTCATTCGGTACAAAACAATAAGAGCTTACATAATCTTTATTTTGAAAAGCTGCCAATACACAGTAGAATTCTTGCACAAAATTAATAAAAGTGACACATTTGGGTGATATTTTAAATAAATTGCACTCTTTATAAAGAAAAACACATTTTTTAAATAAAAAATAAATACTGCAACTAGTTAGGACCTGAAAACTTTTAACAATAGCAACAGCTTCAGCTTATATATCAACAAAACTAACTATTCAAGTTTTTAGGCTAAAAAGATGAACCTATCCACATTTTCTGAAGAGAGCACAGATCTGGTTGCAGTGACAATATCTCCAGCAGTAGAAAATGTTGATGTGTTGCCTGTCCGATCTCCATGGAACAATGTAAATTTATACAACTTTAAATTTATCCACTCGTCTATCCCCGTTATGTATTTTAACAGAGAAGCCAAAGTGTTCCAAACAGGAGACCGTAGTGAGGTGGGAGGGTCTTCAAGCTCTGGGTTCTCTTTCGCTGTTGCCATGATGCCATTTTCTTTCTCGTGCTCTGCTACTTGTGGCGTGCAGCTCTACTGTGCGTCACTCAATAGCGTCCGTGCGGAAACTCGCCTAGGAACATAGTTCCGCTGCACTTAATATTGCGCTAATAATACATTTATATTATTTAATAAAAATACAGAATACTGAAACGGTACGCAAGTGTCCCGAACCAAACAGGCCGTACCGAAACGGTTCAATACATCCCCGTGAACCGTTACACCCCTAGAGTGCATGGTTCAAGCACTTGTTGGATTCCTGATTCATGACCCTTTCACTGTGTTTTCAAAGCTATGGCAGCAGCTCTGCAGAGTTTAGGTGTCTAGCTCTCAGCAGCTCAGTCTCAATAGTATGAATTTCAAATATTTTGCTCTGCTTTTGAAGTAAAATGAACAGCACTGTAGACGGCGTGCATTATCTTTCAGTGTGTTCATTCTACATTTCGTACTAACAGCCCTAAGCTATTGTAGACAGTAAAAGCAGACCAATTCAGCTTTTGGTGCAGCCTGCTTTTTACAAAAACACTCACAGTAGTTTTAACAGCTACATTCTAAAAGCGCACTTTATGTTGGGTCCAGAATAAAATGTTGAATGGTGCTTGATGTTTTATAGTCTTCTACAGCTTTCCTAATGGCTCAGTCTGTACAGTAAGATCGTGGCTCCAGGAAAACCCCAGGAAAACATTATACTGATCAGTTGGGTTCATCCTTAAGATGTAATCAGCTTTGGCTCATGCATAGCTCTAAAACGTAAATGTAATTCAGTCGTGTTAAATCACTTTAAATGTTTTAAAAGATGAGTTAAAACTCAATCACTGACCATTTTAGAAATAACTAGCATACAACTTTGTTGTTGGCTTGAGAAAGTTCCGTTTAAAGCCGTTTTTCAACCAGAAATGGTTGCCAAGGTAGCATTTTTTGTTCCAATGGAAGTCAGTGATGTCATAAAAAGATCCCTGTACCACAATGAGTGATCTAAACCAACTCCCATGTCTCTATGATTTCTCTAAGCAACAGCCTGGTTGCTATGGAAAAGTTGGTGACCGTATATTGTTCGCCATGTCCATGTGACTATAAGAAACCAACCCCCATGTTTTTTCAAAGCTGAGATTGGTTGCTATGGTTAACAGCCTGGTTGCTATAGGGGGGGTCAGTGACATAGTATAATGTTGCCTGTGTCTCTATATATTATATAAATCAACCCCCATGTCTCGATCATCTACCAAAGCTGAGAGAGAGTTCAGAAAATTTAGTTGCTAGGGAAAATAGTTCGGTTGCTATGAAGTTAAAAATGTTAAGGTGTTACTACGATTAATATAATCAAATCCACATTTTGCTTTGATGTTGAATCTTGAAGATATTTTCGTTTCAATGGCGAGTATGCGTCAATGGTAAATATTTAACCCCTTCTAGAGCCTTTTGCACATTGGTTGGTATTTACTTGTCTCAACAGTTCGATTTACTGTTTTGAATGTCAAGTCAAAGGAAAAATTCCCAGCATCCTAAATTCCTTTAGTGGAACCAGTCTGAAAAGATATAGCAACCTGAGTTCAAACAGTTCGGAGGCTCTGCCAAGTTTGGTGGCTGTAGCTGAAAATGCTTTTATAAGCAAACATAATAACATGTCGTCGTTATATAGATTGTTTACACAATGGTGTGGGTTTTAATGAACAGACAAATGACTAAATATTGAAATATTGATTGTTTTATGGAAAGGAATTGTTAGTAATCCTGTACAGAAAGAAACATGCAAAGATTGTCTCAACGGAGAGTATTATATCCATCAGTTAGTATCTGATGGTCTTTTACAGTAGTATCTGTGTGGGATTGTGGCTTGCTCCAGAGGATAATGCTACAGATACGGACTGTGAGGAAGTGGGTGTTTGTTAATTGCATCTCTCTCAGCCTCTTCATTTTCTCCACTGTCCTTCCATCGTTGTGCAATTCCCTGTCTGCATTCCTCTACCTCAGCCTCCATCAGAGACTCACTGATTTACTGCTGCTACTTCACTTTTTTCAGTTGATTGGTATGAAAAAAAATATAGAAAGTTTCTTGGGGGTTTACTAAAGTTTAAGAAGAAATGTGCTTCTTCTGGTTTCCCCTGTGGGAGTACAGCTCCTCGTCTTGTTGCCACCTATAGCTGCTTTCTCATCTGAAGGCATGTGACCAAACGAACCAATCACAGCAATCGTGCAAAAAAAAAAAGAAGAAAAGCCATCTCTCTGTGTTTTTTGAAAACTGACGCACTGTTTTTTTCTGGCTGGTGTGTGAGGTCGCATTAGCGCTTGTGTATTTTAAGATTAAAGATCTGATTATTGAAATATGTACAAAACTATTTGTTCAAAATAGACTACAGTCATTGACTTTAATAGGTGTCAAGAATAAATTTTTTTTTTCCGCCTACAACTTTTTTTCTACAACTTGTTTTCATTCGGACTTAGTTTAAAAAGATAAAAGCATCCTGATGATGATGATGATGATACTGCAGATTATACTCACAGACGGAAGCCTAAAGCCTGAAATATGCTCAATAGAGACGTCACAAACTCAACCCAGTTGAGTCCAGACTGACCTAGGTGCTGGTCCGGATCCGGACCGCAAGACAAGACTTTGCTAAACACGGTTTGTCCAAAACCATTAACAATGAGAGATCGCCACCTCCCTTACTATCAAAAAAAAGTTGTATTCATTTGCATGTTTGCTTTAAAGAGGTCAAGCAGACTCTCCAGACAGAGAAAGTAGCCGTTTAGACACCGTGGGAAGGCATGGTCCTAATCTGAAAACGGCTCTGAATCACAGAGAGCTGAAACCAATGTGAACGTACACTCTGTTGAGGGAAGGACCTCAATCTGTAAGCGACACAAGAGAGTCTGTGACTGAGTGAGTGGGAATTAATTATTCAAGCGTTCTCTGCACAACACTGATTACAAACAGAACTCTGTGAGCGAGTGAGATGGAGCTCTGTGTTCTCTGCGTGTTCTAAGCTGAGCAAATCTAGTTCCAAGCTCTGTCATGTACATATCAGAGTGTGTTTACATGCACAGAACAAGCAGATTACATGCGGAAATCAAAAGTTTAGGATGCGTATGCATATTTCATAATGGCTTTGCAGAAAACAGGCCCAAACGTCCGCATTCGGGCTGGACGATGTGGCAAACGCTAGGGCGGTAATATGGTGCACCGCGGAATCATAAAATAGCAAAGGTATAAGTTTCAATACCTTTATTCCATCTTAAGAACAATGCTCTGATATAGAAGATAACGATTAAATACAATTTATTTAATACGTACAAAATGTCATCGTGTGACAGTGTGGAGTAGAAAGGGAGAGGTGGAGAACTTCTACAGTTTCGCATTAGTGAACCCTCACTATATCGCAGTTCACCTTTCGCGGCTTCGCTGTTTTGCAGATTTTTAATGCTTTTTAAAAATTTACACAGTACATTGCGTCCTGATTTCTGATTACCTGTGGTCTAGAAGTGCCACACATCACCCTATAAAAGAGCGCTTTCCAAAAGCATGCAGTGAAACAGGTTTGCGACGAGAAAGAGAGAATTAGCAGCTGGAGAAAGAGAGAGAAACTGACTGTGACAATTATTTCGTCTAGTTTAAAATGATTAGCCTTTTTCCCAATATTTCTATGTTCTGGAAAAGCTCCTCGTTCGCATCATATTTATTCAATAAACGCAATTAAAACGAAACATTTGATTTCCATTTCTAGGAAAAGAGAAACTAGTGAAACGTTTAAAAGTGCTGGTCTCTGTGGCTAAGAATATTTGTATTGTGAATATTTATTTATTCATCAGTAAAACTGATGTTTTGTGCACGATAACTGTTTTTTAAACTGATAGAAGTTGCTGATAACTCATACATGCAATATCTGGTCGGGCCCAAATTTGCCATGCGTGTTAAGAGTCCATGTCTGAACAGATCTATACAGCAACCTACATTGTAAGTAGTGTCCCCACCTAGTGGCAACTTTAAATATTTTATCTTAATTTACTTTTTAATTAAAGCAGCTTGCAGTTCAGGAGTAACTGTAAGAGAGTAACTGAGAGATTTTTTTTTTGACGCTCTGAGATGGAACCACCAGACTCTGTTCATTTCCTGAACAGAGGCATCTGGAGGGGACGTCTGACTGCAGGAGTTTGTGGAGGTATGATGGGGCGGAGCCTGTGACTGTCCTTGATTTGAACTTGATGCGAGCCTCAATGGGGAGCCAGTGGAGAGAGATGAGGAGCTCGACTAGGTTCCGTGAAGATCAGTCGAGCTCCTGAGTTCTGGATCATTTGAAGGAGTCTGATTGCACCAGGAGGAAGTCCAGTGAGAAGAGCATTGCAGTAGTCGAGTCTTGATGGGACCAGTGCTTGGACTAGAAGCTGAGTCGAATGTTCTGTAAGGAGGTGTCTCTGATCTTTCGGATGTTAGAGTGAATCTACATGCTGGAACGGTTTTAGCGATGTGCTCCTTGAATGTTCGCTGCTCATGAAAGATCACTTCAAGGTTTCAGACAAAGGTGGATGGAGAGATTGTCGACGACTAGCTGTATGGTGAAATCGTGCTGGACAGTCACGCCTGGCAGGGATATCCATTAGTTCAGTCTTTGCCATGAGCTGTAGATGATCCATCTTAAAATATCGTTTGTGCGGGTTGTAACAGTAGAATCATCAGGATGGAATGACCGGTGGAGTTGTGTCTGTGGACAATGGCACCCAGGGAGGTGATGTAGGTTGAGAAAAGCAGAGGACCAAGAACTGAACCCTGTGGGACTCCTGTGAGCAGCCACTGCGGCTTGGACACCTTGTCCCTCCCGCCGACTCTGAAGGATCTGGTAAGACTCTAACCAGTCCAAGGCAGTGCCGGAGATGCCCTTTGTTGCACGTGTGGACAGGAGGATCTGATGGTTCTAGCAGAATGAGAACTCTGAGTTTGTTCTGGCGAGTCTGAGTGCCTCGGTCACTGATAGAAGAGCAGTTTCTGCTCCATTTTGAATGGCCATTCTTGAGTCCTGATTGGTTCTTGTCCAGTTGTCCATTATCTGTGGACAGTTGATTAAAAACAACACGTTCTAGAATTTTTGCAGTGAGATGGGTCTGGAGTTTTCTACCTGTGAAGTATCGAGAGCTGGCTTTTTGAGAAGAGGAGTTACCCGAGCTTCTTTGAAGGAGTCTGGGAAGGTGCCGGAGGTGAGTTGATGATGTGAGAGAGAGCTGGTACAATGGTAGAGGCTTGGAGAAGGTCAGAAGGTACAGGATCTAGAGGACAGGTGCTTCGATGTGATGTTTATTCGTTCAATTGACGATTTACTTTTGGGAATATTTGTTTAATAGAAGAACACATCGGTTGGTATTTTTGTGAAGGATGAAGCGTTTAATAATCAAAATGAACAATGATGGGATTTCTTTGATCTTCAGTGCTGCATCTGTTGTTGTGTTGCTCTGAAGAAAGTGGTTAACGTGACAAAAGGAAGTGCACTCCAACACTTTTCTTTATTGCTTTGGCTTGTGCAAACATATATTTCATCATCTTGCACTGTAAGGAAGCGTGGAATACTGCATTCCGTCTGTTTCTGTGTGTTTTGGGATAAACAGTTCCCCACAGAATGTCAGTGGGAGTGCGTCGGTGGCCATTTTTAACCCCTCTTTCTCAACCCCCTCACATACAAACACAAATAGACATAGAACACAAACATGCTCTCACAAAAGGAAGTGCCGCAACAGGAAGCAGGGGGTGTTGGGGAAGAAATCTTTAGCTCAGTGCGACTCTTGCTGTGTGGGTCAGTTTGGGTCTGCGTTAGCGGGGTGTGTAAACAGAGTCAATCTGGCAGGCCTGACTAGAGAAGGAAATGTGGGCTCACCGGGGGAAATGGGACTTGCCTCCAACGCCTTCACCACAGAATCCCTGCAGGTAAGACAATGGGTCAACGTAAGCCGGTTCGTAGGACAATGGTTTGCAAAGTGTTAGAAATATCTGCATTAATTGGATTAAAGCAAACTGTAGGTCAGTGTAGAGTCACTTAATAACTCCTGTACACAGGGATTGGAGCCAATATTAGAAACATCACATGACTTTGTGGAATTTAGCTTGTCCAGGTGCTCCCTTTATTCAAATTCAACATTTGTTTTTATTTTACTAGATATTTAGAACTTACATTTATGCTTTTAATTGCATTACAAGGGATGAACACAGTTCTTGCGTTCCCTGGGGTTTGAATGGACAACGTTGTGTTTCGAGAACAATGCTCTAGTGACTGAGCCACAGGAAAGCTTCTATACTGTAAAACTGCTTACTATACAATTTGAGATTTCAGAGGATGGACTTGTGCCATTATTTAATTCAGTTTGTGGAACTTTGTTGGAATCGAATCACATTTGCTGTCTCATCTTCAGTGGCATGAGTGCATTTGGAATTTTTTTGATTGAAAAGCTCGGGAGTGACAGATTAATCAACATTTAGCATTGAACAGTAGTAAATTTTCAGATTTCTTGGCCATTTCCTAGAAAATATGAACAAAGCCATTGTTTCCAGTCATAGTTAGTGCTTTGGCGAAGCCATTTATTGTCAAACATAAATCGTTCATCTGACAGCTTTGATCTTTTTCCTCTCCATCGCTGTGTTTTCCTCGTGATCGACAATCAACAGATTCCCCATCCGCCGACGCTGTCACTCACGAGGTCAAGACTAAACCAATTCCCCTCCACATCATCCTCATCATAATTGATTTTATTACGTATTTATTTAATTAGCATTTTACACAATTAGCCAAAAAAACCTTATTGCTCTGTGTTTATAATGTTAAAGATATGATTGTTGTCTCTGTTCATTAGGTTCTTGAAGAGTCAGACATTCTTAGATGGCAACCCCTTGAACTTGGCTGTTTTCATCCAATGCAGTGATTGTGAAACACGAGGCCACTCATGTATAAAAAATTATCTGTAAGCATTCAAAAGTGCCAAAAAGAAAAGGATTAGTAGAAGAAGAATTAGTACGGCAATTTTTCCACTTACAAAAGTGATATTGACATTTGCAGATGTTCCCACTATGCAGCCTGCAGAGGATGGTGCACGATGCTTGTGGGCAGTAGTTAGTGGTGATTGGAGATGTGAAGGTGCGCGCTTCGATGGGTGAAAGGCATAGCAAAGTATGCATCAGTGTATGGATACCAGATGCAGCAAACCATCTGCGACCACTGGCTCTTCTCTAAGAGTTTTATCTCATGAGCAAGAGCTAGAGCGAGAAAGTGTGACATTTCTTGGTTTGGTGATGTTCATTGTGTTTTGGGTTTCTTCTGCATAACCTTACTCTTATTTTTTGATAAAAATATTACCTTTTATTTCAAGTGAAAAAGCCATTTGCTTGTTGTAACTTTCCAAAATGTTTTTTTTTTTTTTACTTGATTTCGAAACAGATTGCAGTTGCATACAAACTAAAGTATCCCAAATGGGCATTGGTCCATCTGAAGTAACTGAAGTAATTTGATTTAAAATCAAAGGATGGACGCCATTTTTTTCTTGATTGTAACCCTCTTGTTATTCTTTATAGAAATATTAGGGCTGAGTTTTTAGCATATTACCAGATTATAGAACCAGGAAATTCTGCAAATTCCGTTATTTACCAGATATTTACATTCATACACTAAACTAATTAAATCTCTGGAATAATTTGAGTAACAGGAAAGTATTTTTTAAATGACTTAAGATATCATCACACAATCATAAAATATATAAATAAGAAATTAAGAGAACTTCCCTTTTCCTTTAAAGATCCAAGTGATGGATCTTCCTGCTGAAAAACAGACTTTCGGAAATTCCCCAGTTGTTCAGGAGGGGGAGGAGTTAGGGTAAAAGGAATGAGTAAAAAGCTGGGGACACGACTAAAATGTTTTTTTTATTATTATTTTATTTATACTAAGAAAGTATAGATATTTATAAATAAAATAATTTTAAACACACGTTTTCTGTGGATTTACACATCAAGGCGTTTGATCTTAATCATTATATTTTATGGTGAAGTGTAGCATCGGAGACTGGGGACAAGCTTGCATGCTATTGTTCAGTGTTTTATGTAAATATTTTAAATGTTATAGCTTAACAATAATAATAGTAAGTAGTACACTTTGCCTTTTACTATTTATGAAGCTATTTTAATGCTTATTTATTACCAATGAAGTCCCAGGGAGAAAAATGGAATGGCTTTAATATCTGTGCATGTGCTGAGAGCATTGACATTTACCATCAGCCATTCAGTTACTCTGTGTAACCACAGGGTGGCGATCCTGTCCAGAGAAGCACAAGAAATGACACTTTAAGACTCTTGCTTGAATTCTGATACTTTAGCGGAATATTTCGAAGTGATTCTGAGCTCTATATTTATCCATGTCCTTTTCTGACGGAATTGGGTCGAATAGAATACGGTTTATGGCAGTTTCTGTACCCGCTGCTCCCACACAGTTCCTTTTGCTAGCCATCATTTGAGCTGTGTCCTATTTTCTGCTCCTCTCTCCCTTCCTGCCTTTATTCCGCTTTGCCTGTTGCTCAGTGTCACATGGATTTCTAACAGAAGAATAGTAGGAAATAATGTCTGGTTTGCGGTGTAACCGTAATTGTGTACACCTTGTACTTTTGTGACATAATTTCCTTCCTCTGCAGGAAGTGTGTAGTGAGTGACAAAGAGGTAATGAGGATTCATTCTGCTGCTGTTTTTATTCTGCTGAGATTTGAGCTTGTGTTGTTTCTTTTTGTGCAGTGTTCTGTTGTCATTATTTCTGTAAACAGCTTAAAAAAAGGTATGAAGGACACCTGAAAACCTAATACTTGTCTGTTGTACACTGTTTACTTCATCTCTTCAAACTTTATTCACAGTGGAATGCAAAAGTTTTTCCACCCCTGTACATTTTCATGGTTTTCCTGCACAAATCATTGAATTTCTGTTAAATATGTGAAGTGAAATTAACTTTAACAAAACTATTAAAACAAAATAAGAAATGTGAATAAGTTTGCATTGATTTCATTACCTTTAGCGCTAATTATTAGAACTCTAAATTGGTTTTGTAACCTAAGTGACCCTTGACCTCCCTACACAGGTGAATCCAGTCCTGAGAAATTATTTAAAGGGGGCCAATTGTAAGTGTTTCTCCTCTTTGCATTTTGGTAGCAACACAGGAGCCTCAAAACAACTCTCAGACGAGCTGAAAACGATAATTGTTGAACATCATGGTTTAGGGGAAGGATCTGAGACATTTAAGCTCTGCGTTTCAACTGTGAGGAACATTGTGAGGAATTGGAAGACCAGAATCACTGTTCTAGTTAAGGCCGGAAGTGGAAGAGCAAGAAAAATCTCAGATAAGCAGAGGCACAGGATGGTGAGAACAGTCACGGACAACCCAAAGACCAGCTCCAGAGACCTAAAACATCAATGTTGCTGCAGATGGCGCCACAGTGCATCGTTCAACTATTCAGAGCACTTTACGCAAAAGGTGCACATGCCACAAATGGTGTCGCTTGAGATCTGCTGAAGCGCTTTTGGGATAGTCCAGCTTGATTTTGGATTAAGGTGCTGTGCACTGATGAAAGTTATTTGAACAAAACAAGGGACGTTATGATGCATAGAGGAAACAACACAGCATTCCAAGAAAAACATTTTCTACCTACAGTAAAATCTGGGGGTGGTTCCATCATGTTTCCGGTGCAGAGACTGGGAATCTTCCATTCAATATCAGCAGATTCTGCCGAACAATATCCAGGAATCAGCGACAGTCACTGGATCTCTCAACAAGACAATGACTCTGAACGCGCCTCCAAATCTGCTGCAGTAGAACATTCTGGAATGGCATCTCAGTCCCGAGACCTGAATATTATTGAACATTGGTGGGATTTAAAGCGTCTGAACTGAATTTAAACCTGTCTGAACTGGTCCAAAACACCTTCTTTCCAGAAACTCTAATTGGAACCACGTTTTTTGTGGTGCCTAAATTTATGCGCGTTCCTCATTTTGTTTAAATGATTCTTGCACAATTTCCATAAATCACCTTTATCTCACACATCACGTCATTGTGTAATTTCCTGAAAGTGATTTATAAAGGAAAACCGTGGCATTTACAAGGGTGCCAAAACTTTTGCACAGCACTCTATATGTGTGTGTGCTCAGAAAACCCTTGATGTCAAGGCAAGCGATTGTCTGTAAGTGGCTCGTGTGGACAACACTAGAGCTGATCCGGTCTGCTGCGTGTGAGTCAGATTGTGAGGGATGCCAGGAGGGAGTATGTAAAACAGTCAGGCATTAGGAGGGACACCTACACATGGGGTCCTGAGATTGAGTCTCTGAGTTTGACACTTCCTGGAGTGCAACCGGCAGTCAGAGCTTGTGTTTGTGTGTCACCACAGATGCATGTGTGCGCTCAAACGACTGCCACCAGTAGGTGAGCGAGAGAGAGAGAGGGGGGGGGGGAGAGGGGGAGAGGGAGAGAGACATTGAAGATATGCATAGAAGCACACTATTTATTCTGTGACTGAAAGAACTTCCTGACAGACAGAGAGGGGAAGGAAAGACAGGAGGAGGGGGCGAGGAATGCGGGGGATTGCTGATAGGATTAAGTGTCTTGAAGGCGTATGGCAAGCGGATCACACGTGGAAGTTTGTGAAGATACTGAGCGCGCTCTGCTCCTCTTTCTCTTTTAGAGAGGTGGAGAGCAGGATGGTGCAAGCTTTCTGCTGTTTATACTTCCCGAGTTAAGGATTGGTTTGCACTGGAGCTCCTGATGGAGCTGGGAGCAGCCTCGCAGGTCAAGGAAGAGGTCACAACCTGTCTGACCTCGACGTCAGATTCTTCGTCGAATTCTGACCTGCCGCCCAAGCCTTTAGGCGAGGGTGAGCGAGTAACGCTGACCAGGAGGCACAGCAGCAGGACCTTTACTGGTTTAAAGCTGTTCGGAAGGAGGTGAGTAGAACACCTGAGGATTCACTTGTGCTGGTGGGGGTTTATTGAACCTACAGTGTGTGGAGGTGTGAACACATCGGGGATCAGGTTTCTGAAGCCTGAGCTGTGTGCTTGTGACATTTTTTTTAACCCTCTGTTTGTTTAGATCTTTGCAGCAACCTTTTTGTTGTTGGACTAGGCTGGATTTTGTTTCTGGCAGTTAACAAATGTTTTGTTGACATTAACGAAAAATGTTAATGTGCGGACGGTTACAAGTTCAAGACATTTCTGATTCGTTGCTGTAATCTGTTATTCAAAATGTAAAGTACCCACTGGCGCTTGTTATCCTTGTCTGGTGGCGCACACCACTGGACGCGCTGCGCACATATTGAACAGTGCACAGGGCATCGATTGGTCCCAAAACTCCCGACTCTCCGGGTGACAAACTTGAGCATTTTTGTTATTTTTGGGGTTCATGACGGCAGTGAAACAAGGAAATAATTCTGCTGGTAACACACAGAGGAACTGTGGTAATAACACACACACAGCTAATAAACCATAGACGGCCACGGACGTTTCCTAATAAAGTTAGCAGCCTATTTTATGCGCTAAACTTTAAGCTGGCTATGAATTAATCTCTCTAACTGTTAAATTAAATCGTATTTATACAGTGTAAACAAAGACCGGTTTTAATTTACCGTTTAAAGAATATCTGGGTGGTGAGCGTCAGGTGCCTCTTGAGTTTATTCCTCAGGAATTTAACATAATTTGATTTTTCAAAACTTAAATTGCCATGTTTTCAAATATGTTAAGTACCTGTTCTTCTGACATTGCTCTTATTTTTGGCCTTCCATGTGTTTTTTGCGCTTTAGGTAATTGTAAAAAAATAATAAAATAAAATAAAGCAACAATTGCCAAATTCAGGTTTTTTTTTCTTAGTTTTTTTTTCTTAAATAAGGAAGATCAATTCTATGGTGTAAAAAAAGTGAAATGTAGCATTAATTCTTGAAATAAATTTAAATAAACCATTTATTTTTAAAGAGATAAATCAACTTATTAAAAGACAACTTTGAATCAATTAAATATTAATCTACATTGACTAAAACGATTTAGAATTTCATCTAAAATCTTTTTTTTAGCCTAAAATTAAGACTAAAACTTAGATGGCTGCCAAAAACAGCTACATGATACATGCTAAGGTCCATATCGCCCAACCCCAGTTCCTACAGACCAGTAAACTCCACACAGGGCCGGCCTGTGTCATGGGCAGTAAAGGAAAATGGTAAGGGCGCCGTACATCTAGGGGGCGCCAAAAATGGAGGAAGTGCAATGTCCAATAAATCTTAAAACTATTCTTCAAAAAAAAGTGGGCCATAATAATAATAGTAATAATATAATAATATAACCTATCCTCCTAAGAAGCGCTCAACAACCACATTAATCATTATTTATTAATCTTGTGATTGGGATTGGACGGGAATAAAAATAAATGGGAGCATGAACACCATTAATAGATTATAATTCTCTGTGTTGACAATCCAAACGAGATGCGTCGATTTTTGTAAATCTTACAGCGCGTCAAAACACGGAAGTCAGGTCGGCAACAGAAGTTAACCCTTAACACCGAAGCTGTTGGCGGCGACAAACAACAAAGAGAAACAGGCCAGGAGCGCAGGAGAGCAGTGACAGATAAATAATTGATTTTCTGTGATTGCTGAGATTTCATCGTAAATATAATATTTATACTGTATATAATAGTATAAGCATTATCTTAGTAGTAGTAATAGGTTTATTAGTATTAGATTGTACTGTTTTTACCGTGTTCCGCATTCTTGCTAGTGCGTCTTTTCTTCCTCATTTACTCGCATTCTTCCGCCGTTTTTGGCACACTAAAGTGTTTCAGTGCCAAAACAATTGTAAACAGTAAAAAGGAGATGTTTATACCATTGTCGAGGGCCCTTGTAAGTTTTGTGAAACACAAACAGCAACAGCAGGCATGGGGGCGTGTCACCGTTTCAATGTAATAAAAGTTTTTATACACAGGGAATATTCCCAACAGTAATGTTTTTCAATATATTTACTGTCATTTTTTACAATAGATAAATTGACATTGTATAATATTGCTTTAAAACTGCTCATGCTCTTGATTCCCACAACATATTGCTTCATCAATTTTTATCTTTTGCTAATTTTTGTATAGAAACACAAATCTAATCTGATCTAATCTATTTATATTCTTAGAGGTTTGGCAAGGTTGGTTCTGTTTTTAGCTGGACAGGAACTACTCTACAATATTCCACAGCTGAAAAAAAAACACCTGGATCTTTTTGAGATAATTTGAGTTTTGAGTTAATTTTGAGTTAAATTCTGTAATCTCAAAAATGACAAATTTGTACATTTGTAGTTGTTTACAAAGTTCAAATCCTTTTTTACTTTTTTTTGTTATTACACACTGTTCTGAGCATTTATAACATAAAAATAACTAATATTTGGCAGATTTTCAAAGTTTCTTTTCCTCTGAAAAGACAAATGGCTATTTTCTTGGTGTTCGGTTCATTCAACTAAGATGGACAAGGTGTGATCAATGCCTAAACTGGAATCCATTCCAGACGACCACAGGTATTTGTAAGCTGGCAGGAGTTGGATGGGAGTGGGAGTGGGATGGGACCAGGAGTCGGTTCTGCAGGAGTTTTTTTTTACTCTGGTCCTGGATCGGGATGGGATGGATTTTTTTTTTTGTCTCTGGGAGTGAAAATCCACTCCCGTGTCATGCTCTAGTTTTGAGTTACAGCTTTACAAAGTTTCCAAAGTTGAAGTTCCCAGAAATTTTGACCAGTCTGAAAAGATATTGCAAACCAATGTTTCGGCAAAGTTTGGTGGCTGTGGATGGCTTTTACAAGGCAACATAAAAAGCTAAATACACTGACTCAACGTCGTTCACAAGCGACACACAAACGCTCTAAAAAAACCGACCGTGTCATTCGGAGCCTCACAATGTGTTTCTTTGCTCCGCTAGCATCAGTTCTGTAAGGTCCGACTGAGGCCTGACGGCATTTTTATCACCTCGATTAAGCCTCGCCTTCTCGGCTCTGTGTGTATCCTCACTGATGAGACGACTCCTGCTGCGAGCTCCAGTGTGTGTGAGTGTGTTGAGCTTATTAATGGATGCATGAAGATGATGATCAGAGATGTGAGAAGAGGATGTCAATCAGTCTGAATTATTCACTCTCGCTGGTGGAGCTCAATTGCTGTGGCGTCGCTTTCTTCGCTGGCAGATCATAGGAAACAAATCAACAGGACCGCCACCTCAATGAGACTTAGCGCATGTCTGCCTTTCATGGTATTCTGATAACTGTAGCTTTAAAGAATGAATGTTATGTAGCGAAGGTTCAACACATCCCTCGTTTTCTCGTCTTTGGCTGCAAGCGACGTCAGTGAATATGTTAAACACAATTAGGAGCAAGTCTTTACAAAAACATGACCCTCCGTGTACTTTACGGCGTGTTTGCGGTGCCCTGGCGCTCTGTGTTGCCATGGCAACCATGTGTCGGCTGGAGTTGTATTCAGCATGGCAGACTCCAGCTACATCTGGGTCATCTCCGCATATAACTCGGTGTGAAACTTAAACCATGTGATGGGAACTTTTGACAGCACTGACTCATGGGATGGTCGGTGTCAGATGTCCCGGTTTGGTGTGTATTCTCTTCATAGTGTGTTGAGGCTTGCTGCACATACGATTCAATTCCCACCAACACACAGAGGTGTGCAAAAGGTTGGGGACCCCATGGGGACCCTCTTTCATGATTTTTACAAACACATTGATTTTTGAGAAGTGAAATAAATTTGATGGAATATGTGCAAGAATTTGGCATAAATTTAGGCACCCTTGTCATTTCATTGATGATCACTTATTATTAGAACTCAAAATTGGGTTGGTAACCTCAGTGACCCTTGACCTCTGTACGCAGATGAACTAATCATGAAAGTAGAATACAGTGGTACCCCGAGATGGTAAACTAATCCATTCCAGGGTGACATTCGCATCTAGAACATTTCGTATCTTGAAGTTTTACAAGTTTTCAGACGCCTAATCCGTGCAACAGCTCTCAGAAACAACAGTATACCGTATTTTTCGCTGTATAAGACGCACTTTTTCTTCCCCAAAACTGAGGGGGAAAAGTTGGAGCGTCTTATACGATGAATGATGAGTGCCGCAGAGCGGAGGGCGCTCACGGCCGTAGGAGAGGCGTAAGAGAGGCTGCGGCTTCGGCCTAGCTCCTGTTATGGTAAAAATATACCTTCTCAATTGATAATAAACACTGGAGTCCGTTTGAGAGAGAACACGGCAAATGCGGCTATTTATTGTAAAGATTTAGCAGTCTCAACGCATTTCCTACACACGTGTTATCCGCATTGGAAGAAGAACCTCGAGCCTCCTCAAGGGGCGGGACTGAAGTAGGACGTGTGCTCTTAAAAGTTTCTCAAATTACATTTCTTTAAATGACCACTAGATGGTAGTATTATATAGGAAAATTCCCATCACACTCCGATGTATTCACTCTCCTTTATGCAATTCTTAAATCTAACCATTGTTAATGTAATAAATAGGGCTGGGAATTTAACGCGCTAATTAGTTGAATTAATCACAGAAAAAAAAAACTTGTTAATATTTTTAACGCAATTAACACGATCCGCCCCCCTACAGATCTGTAACTACACATTTTAGAGCTGCAGCAAGCTAGTAACAAAACTAACAAGATGCCAAATGAAAAGGACAAAGAACTGCATGGTCCGCTAAAGGGCCATTTTAAATACAAAAGAGATGTCATTATTGGTAATCTGAACATAATGCTTCGCTCGATTTAAAACTGATTTTTTTTTTTTTTTTTTCACAATCTTACACAGATGTGCAGACAGTTGATTCTGACTGAAGTGAAACCTTTGTTTCCACTCAAGAACAGATGCTTTACTGTGATTGGCCAATGCTTTGCAAACATATTGCGAGCTTCAAACTTTGACCTGTGCAGATAAAAGTAAAATATCTGGAATGTGGATCGGGACGGTTGCGCGTTTTTGATAAGTTTCAGATGTTTGTCTTTGCTCAGCTTAACAAACAAAGTCTAGCTACAGAAACAGTAATTGTTGCTGCATAGTAGCATAGCTCAGTATAAATCGTGAATATGGCCACTTTATTAGGTACACCTTGCTTAAACACCCTTTTGCATTGAGAACTGCTTTCATGGCATAGATTCAACGCAGTACTGGAAACGTTTCTCAGAAAGTTTGCTCCATATTTAATGGGAGCATCATACAGAATCTCCCGTTCCACTACATCCCGAGGGTGCTCTACTGCATTGAGATCTGCTGACTGTGGAGCCGTTTGAGGACAATCTCAGGGAGGCTGTGGCATCGATACGATCCCCAATTGGTGCTAATGGATCCAAAGTGTGCCAAGAAAATGTCCCCCACACCATTACACCACCACCACCAGTTTGAACCGGCAAGATAGATCCATGCTTTCATGTTGTTGACGCCAAATGCTGACCCAACCATCCGAATTTTAATGAGCCTTTCCGAATTGTAGCCTCAGTTTCCTCTGTAGCCCAGCTGCCTCAAGGTTCGACGTGTTGTTTGTTACGAGATTATAATGAGTTTTTTTTTTTTTGAGCTACTTCTGCCTTTCTAGCAGCTCAAACCGGTCTGGCCATTCTCCTCTGACCTCCAGCATCAACAAGGCGTTTGCCTTTACAGAATTGCAGCTGATTATGTCTTTTCTCTTTCTGGACACTTCTCTGTAAACCCTATAGATGGTTGTGTATGACAATCCAAGTAGATCAACATTTTCTAAAAGACTCAGACCAGTTTGTTTGGCGCAATCCACTTAAATCCCCTTTCTTCTCCATTCTGATGCTCGGTTTGACCTGCAGGCGTCATCTGATGCTGTGTAATTGCCTAATTAGAACTTTGCTTTGCGTCTGGATGGGTGTACCTAATAAAGTGGCCGGTGAGTATTTTATGTAAAACCCTTATTTCAGTTTACAGTTTATTTATCTTTATATCACAAGTGTCGCCCAGTTTCTTGCACCGTTCAAAATCAAAACCACGAACACTAACGGTATGACTCTCTTTCCCTGTGCTTTGTTGGCAAATCTTCAGGAACGCACTTCCCTTTCTCTTTGTGTGTTGGAGAGAGTGATAAGTGGCTGGAACTCTGGGCTTGATGGACAGAAAGTGCACTTTGCCTTTGTAGCAATCTATAATTTATGTTTATTTGTGTGTTTGCTGTAAGTTTCAGTAACTCCTCAAAGGCAGAGGAACCGTAAAGCCGAGTGTAAGAGGAAAAATAGCGAGTAGAGAGGGATGAGAGATGAGGATGAGAGGAAGATGAGCTGTCTTCTTTTCTCTCTGAGCATCACCACGCTGCTGGCCACTCTGAGGGGCAGCAGAAGCCACAGAGCTGGGCATCCATCTGTCAACACCCCGTGACCCGGCTCTCTCTGACAAGTGCCCTACTTTAGTCACACAGAGAGATGGGAGGAAGCTGCTGTCAGTTCGTTTTTGTGTTTGCGTCTATTAATAGCCTTGTCTTGTCTGCGTGGTGTGTAAATGTGAGTCAGATCAACAGATTTATGAGTTTGATATTCGCTGCGGCACTTAGCGGTTTTAAAATGTGTGGACGGAGGCAGACATGCTAACCTGCTGATGCGCGTCTTTTCCTCAACAGCAGAGATGAAGGATGCCGCGGGATGGAGTGCCGCTAATAAAGAAAGACCCTCGTGAAGTTTGTTATTCTGTCTAGAATGCACTATATCAAGCTGTGCTGATCCTCAGTAACTGACTAGTTGCTAGGAAAGATGTTGCAGGTCAAAATAAATAAATAAAGCATGATCTAGCGCAGCACTTCCCGAATGATGGTACTCGAGGCCCAAAGGGGTACGCAAGAGATTGGCAGGGAAATTTTTTGGTACTTATTTCATTTGTATTTTATTGCATTTTGTATTTTTGTACTTTATTTTATTTCATACCTATTTATTATTTATTTATTTTTCATTTCTATTTTATCAATTTCATCCCTTAAATGGTTTCACTGCACGTCGTACTCTGTATGTACAGTGAGGGAAAAAAACGTTTTGAACCCCGGCTGATTTTGTAAGTTTGCCCACTAACAAAGAAATGATCAGTCTATAATTTCAAGGGTAGGTTTATTTGAACAGTGAGAGACAACAATGACAAAAAAAACCTGAAAAATGTTTTTCAAAACGAGTTAATTTCATTTCCTAGTAAAACGCTGCCACAAAATGGTGTAAATTTACAAGAGGATATTTACCAAGCAGACACGTCTTGAAAAAGTCTCTGTTCTTGCTCCGGTTCCGCCGAAAACTCACTTTCTGGGTCTGACGTAGGATCGTGTGCATAGGCTCGTACAATATCCTCCGTTGCCATTTTGGAAAACATGATTTTAATGTTTTTTTTTCTGTGAAAATGTAGCGGCGCTCGGAAAATGAAAACAAACGGTGGCAGTGCGCATGGAGTATGACGCACTGAAGGGGGCGTGTCTGAAAGAAGGAGGGGGCTCTTAAAGAGACAGGTGAATATCAGGCCGTTACCGCAGCCAAGATGCCAAGTCAAATTTCTATGAGGTTGAAGAAGCCCCTACCCCCACCCCCCAAAAGAAGTTGGCAAGCTAGTTGGCATTAGCTGGTAAAATGGCAAAGATACGGTTTGGGTCCAGTGGGTCCTCAAACAGGTGAAAGTTGTGGATTCGACAGATTGTCTGGTGGCCACAACACCATAGAGTTCAGTGAAGTCTATTCAGTTTCTCAATAACACGAGACCCAAATGCTCTAAATAAATAAATGATCTCTTTTCAGTCTGTGTTAAGTAACGTAGAAGCTACAATGGTATGTTTGTGTGTCTTCCACCCTGTTCGCTGAAACACAGTGCAGTGTATGTGCAGCAAACTGAGACCCGATCGCTTAGGGACCGTCTGCAAAGTGCCAAACACAATGTTTTGACCAGAAAATGGTTAATAACTTCACTCTTAAGTGCTCCATTATGGCCAAAATCAAGCCATACACCAGTGCTCACCTTTAGATTAAACTGTATTGAAATATGAACAAGCACGTATTAGAGTATTGCATATATATAGATTTAATATTCTTACCATTACATTAGCATACAACATTTAGCCTAACTTCCATTCAAAAAACCTGAAAGGTTATGCTTTCTCAACAACTTGCAAAATTTCCTCCAGGATCAATTTTTTTTGCCAGAAATTCCCCAAATGTATGTTTAATAAAGGCTCAGTTATTATCTTTAAATTAAGCCTAAATGAAGTCATTTAACCAGAAAATTTACATGAAAAAAGTTAAGCTCCAAGACTAACCTTTAAAACTCACCTAATCGAAGCTTTAAACCCTTTAAGCCATGCTCCAAAAAATGAGATCATGACATTATGCAAAGTGGTGAAACAATCCCCTTGGGGGAATTTTCTTCCCCTTGGACAAATGGACAAATGGAGCACTGGTTCTTTAACTGGAGTATATGGAGCTGTATTGATTCGTAGCAGTTGAAGAGGCGCTCTTGTTTCCCATACACTCTACACTTTTTCTATCACGCACTCTGTGAGAGGAGGTGTAGAAGCTGGCTGCTGAACGACGCGAGAATAGAAGCTACCTGCTAGCTCTCTATTCATTTTCACAGGGAGGGGAGACGTTGCTAGTGGGCGCAATGCTGTGAGCGCTACAGCGGAGTTCGTGTGGGCAAGATCTGCTTTCCCGGGAGACACCTCTTCTGTGCATTTAACTCAAAGTTCATGTTGCCATATATTGCTTGGTTGTTCACTAATTTTTTAATGAAATGCGTGTGTTTGAACCCCTGCATGCATTTATTAATCATAAGAAGTTTGCCAGGACTGTGTGCTGCAAGCAGCAATACCTCGGCTTTGTTTAGGGTTTTGAGTATCGCTGATTGACCTCCAAACATTATTTTTTATAAGTTCCATCCCTGGAGATTCATTTTGGTCTTTAGATTCTGCCCTTATTTAAACTGTTATCAAACTGTGTTCTGTTTAGCAATGTAATGCAAGTCCATGGTTCCGTTTGTTTTACTTGGAAGATGTTGTGCCGTTTAGATGCAGGTTTCTCTCTAGCTCTCCACACGAGATCTGTGGTTTATTTTTCCTAAATCAGAAACTGTTTTTGACCCAAATAATGTCTGTGATAGAATTGTTCTGCCATTGATTTTTTTTCCCGCAGCCATTGTCAGTACTTTAACCCTGTATGACCTGCCATAGAACCAAGTCCGCCAGAGCATAGCCTGCTGTGGTGCCATTTCTTTGGAGTATTTTAATTTGCCATACATCAATATTACCCTTATATCCTAGATTTTAATAATATAAATAGAGTTTGTTCAATATTTTCTCAATAAAGTGTAAAAACTACAAAAAAACACAAATAAATAAAAAAAAAAATTTTCCTCCACATTTTTTCTAAATACGGACATTTCATAGCTTTATCCCTCAAAATTGTAAATGTAAAAAAGTTGCACGAAATGCTTTTGAACCACAGTGAATTTATTCCTAGTGAATTCCTTGCTTAGATTTTGAGATACACACCAAAAAATAAAAAAAAATGCACATTTTGAAGGAAACAAAGCATGAATATCAAAACAAACTATTTACAACTGTGCAATCAAATGTTTCCCATGTGCTAAAAAAATGTTTCTAAGATACTTTTGATCATAGATAGCTTTGTATTAGACACAACTTATCAATATACAGTGTAATAAATAACAAAAATGAAAATGGATTTTTGCTGTGGTGAAATTTTAGAACAGGAAAACACAACAAAATGGGGCGTAAAATGTATATATAAGTATATTTATACATAGAGTGAGGGAAATAACAATAATAATAATATTTGAACACCCTGCTGTTTTTCAGAGAAGGTGCACGTCCACCGTGAGAGACAAATCACGTTGCATGATTTTTTTTTAACTATTTATTTGTATTAGGGCTGGGCGATATGAAGCGATATATTTTGCTATATCTCGATATCTTTACAGGGTTTATAACCCCCCCAAAAAAACCTACTACAAAAACAAATATTACAAATTTCAAAGTCGTTTTTTATTGAAGCTCAGAGGTAGGTGGTTCCAAAAAAAGTGCTTCTGCAAATTTTCATTCAGGAATCCTTGTATACATATTATAAAACAATAAAGAAATACACATTGCCTTTTCATTCAAAAATAAAACAACAAAAAAACAGGCAGTGCGAAGGGACAAAGTGCTTCTGTAACATTTAGGAAATAAAAAAAACATAATACACGTTGCCTTCTTTTCATTCAAAAATAAAACAACTCAAGCTCATCTTTGCAGGACCTCTGTTGTAAGTAACCTTTTCCAATTCAGCAGCAAGCCGCGCTCTCTCTGTAGTGTACAGTCGCGGGAGTTCCTGTCTCGAAAAGTAATGCCGACTCGGTAAACTGTATCTGACTGGGATCAAGTGTTTTTAGCATACGTTTAAAGCCACGTTGTTCAACGACGGATATGGGTGCCATGTCCACCGCTTTGCGAAATGCCATGAACTCTGTGACGCTACACCACCTTGCGCTCTCCGCTCTGTCTTTCATGTTCTACACTCCGCGTTATAGAATTGTGGAGATTAGTTGAGCTTTGGTTGGCAGCAACTTTCATGGCATTCACGGCAGTAGACATCTGTCTGTTGTTCGTCTGACGACTTAAAACCAAAGTATTTCCATATAATGGAGCCAGCTGTTCTTTTTTTGCAACAAGTTCTGTAACCTCCGGGCTGGTTGCGGGCGCCGCCATGTTGATTGAGACGACAGGCAAGGGGAGGGGAAACAAAAGCAAGGAGGCGCGGACGAGCACAGCACAGAGAAGCCAAACAAGCAAATTGGCGAAAATTAAATATAGACATTATATCGATATGTACGATATGCCAGAATTCATATCGAGTTTAAAAAATATCTCGATATATTTTAAATATCGAGATATCGCCCACCCCTAATTTGTATTATACAACGGTAAATAAGTATTTGAACACCTGCCTATCAACTAGAATTATGACCCTTAAATTAGATGCACCTGGTTAAGATCGTTGGCTGCATATGGGATGTTTAGGAGAGATTTAGATAACGATTGAGCGAGTCCAAGCCAAAAGTTTTTGCCGTGGTTAAAACCATTTATCGCGGTTATCACGTTTACAATGTGATGAGGAAATATCCTTCACCGGAAATGCCAGCGGTGTGGATTATAATGTTTTTATTGCGTAAGCTTTTGAAGGATTTTTTGCAAATTTTACCGGATTTCTGCACACCCACTCGAGGAAAAAATGAGGCCATTCATCTAGGTTTTATTTGCAAAAACAATTATTGCTCAATCTTACGTGGTTCCAGTTTTAAAATTGATGTGCAAATGGCATCCCTGGCGCTCCCGTAGGTCTTAAAGCAGTGTTTCTTCACCATGGGGCCGCGGCCCAATCTCAGAGCGCCAACTAGTGGGCCACGAATAAAAAAATCTGTTCTGTTATTATTAATTATTATTATTATTATTATTATTATTATTATTTTTTCCCCTCTCTTCTTCTTTTCCTCTTCCTTTCTTTAATTTTCACTCGTGTACCTTCACCCTTCCCCAATCCTTTACCCTCTCTCCCTTTCAGTTCAACACCGTCTTGTCCTGACACAACTATTATAAACTGACTCGTGGGAACCACAACTAATAAATATTTAATAAACACATTCAATTTTCAAATCCAGAGGAGAAAACACCACACCAGGCGTTTTACACCCTGGAGAAAGCAAAACTGTCCAACTCAGCAAGGCATGTACTATCCCATGTGATTGCTTTTGAGCAGGACATGACAAGGTACAAAAAAAAAATAAAAATCTGTTCTGAACCTGTGGGTCGCGAGGTCCGCGGGACCTTTTTACCTTTTAAACCACACTCAAATCCATCAGAGGACATTAAAAACAAATAATAAATGATATTAATAATAAAATTAATTTGGAAGATTGGGTGTACTCCTTGCGAGCGTCAATGATTGCTGACGCACCACGTCTCGCGCTGCTGCAGTTTCCCGGGCAAACGCAGAGAGATCTGATTGATGGTAAGACGTACCGATGTTCTCTCTGTTAATAACGTTAACTTTAAAACGGTCTATTTCGGTCAAAACTTACGTTAAGGGGATATTGTTGTTTTGGTTCAGTTGAGTTGAGCCGGCTTCGCCGTTTCGTTCTTGCTGTACTCACTCCAATACAGAGTTTAATAAAAGAGCCGTTGTTTCTTGAACTCCAACTTATCTTGGAGTCTTACTAAGACCAAGGCTCGCAGCAGACTCAGAGCATCTCTGGAGGCTACCCTAAGAGTGAGCCTTTCCCCCATTCCACTCAGAGAGGATTTGATCATGTCTAAGAGACAGTCTCTCATTAAGAGATAAACATGAAATGTGATTTGTAGAATGTTAAAAAACAGACTGTTGTTAATTTGTCACAGATTTGGAGAGAGACATATTGTACAAAAGTTAACACTACTAATTTGTCAAGTTTATCAGCAGGCTGCACTCCATTTAAGTGTCATTTACAGTTTATTTCATTTTAAACTTATTTTAAGTGTGCTTGCTTTATTACCACACAATTTTATTTATCAAAATGCCTTTTAAATATTTTTGGAATTCTAATTTGTGCTAAGCACGACAACTTTGGTTTAACTGTTCAGTGTGAAAATATTTTACTTTATTTTTTACTTAAAATAATGTGAATATATTTTAATTTAATTTAAAGAATACTTTAAAGATTTTACTTTAATAAACCATAAAATGACTTGATTTAATTATTAAACACAAATCAAACAAGATGTGGATCAATTTACATTAACAAGTTATTTGAATGGGCCTTAAATCACGTTGTACGTGAAAAATTGAGCCCCAGTGTCAAAAAGGTTAAGAAACTCTGGTCTAGTGCACATGTACATACACGTATCACAACAATAGCCAGAGCTTGCATTGTTTATTTAGTTTGATAAATTATACTTTTGGATCTAGGTCCTTGTATTACGTGTATATTCGTGTTTATTTGGGGTGTAACGGTTCACGGTATGTATTGAACGGTTTCGGTACGGCCTGTTCGGTTCTGTACACTTGCGTACCGTTTTGGTATTCAGTATTTTTATTAAATAATATAAATGTATTATTAGCGCAATATTAAGCGCAGCGGAACCATGTTCCTAGGCGAGTTTTCGCACGGACGCTATTGAGTGACGCACAGTAGAGCTGCATGAGTAATGGCAACAGCGAAAGAGAAGCCAGAGCTTGAAGACCCTCCGACCTCACTACGGTCTCCTGTTTGGGAACACTTTGGCTTCTCTGTTAAAATACATAACGGGGATAGACGAGTGGATAAATTTAAAGTTGTATGCCGACATTGTTCCACGGAGATCGGGCAGGCAACACATCTAACATTTCTACTGCTGGAGATATTGTCACTGCAACCAGATCTGTGCTCTCTTCAGAAAATGTGGATAGGGTAATCTTTTTAGCCAAAACTTAAAACTTGAATAGTTAGTTTTGTTGATATATAAGCTGAAGCTGTTGCTAGTGTTAAACGTTTTCAGGTCCTAACTAGTTGCAGTATGTCATTTTTTATTTTAAAAATGTGTTTTTCTTTACAAAGAGTGCAATTTATTTAAAATATCACCCAAATGTGTCACTTATATATTTTATGCAAGAATTCTACTGTGTATTGGCAGCTTTTCAAAATAAAGATTTTGTAAGCTCTTATTGTTTTGTACCGAACCGAATGAACCGAACCGAGCTCTCAAAGACACTCCAAGACTGTTAAACCCCTAGTGTTTATTGTTTGTCAACCCTCATTGTTTGATTATTTGTTTATTGTTTGTTTCTTTGAGTTTGATTTTAATACAAGGAGAATTTAAGTTGTTCTTAATCGTGTTTGGTACGGTTTATAGTCAGTAAATTATAGTGTTTTGAGTTAATGGAGTTTGTGTTGTGTATTTGATAGCTTGCTTTTGAATTAATTTTCTTCTGGTTATACTTCCTCAGTGCGCGTTCCGAGAGCTCATTTTGCGAGCTAGGGGTGGTAACGTAGATCTAATAGATTTAATCTATTCCATGTAGATCCTAAACGCATTTAGTTGCCTTTTGCTAACCTGTTAAATTAAAATAACTCATAAATGTTCCTCGTAATCAGGGAATACTGAATGTTCTTGAAAGGAATCCTAAAGAAAACACAAGTCTTTTGGCATTGAAGCATTTGTGAAAGGTGCGAACTAAGGCTTGTTCTGAGAAAGCGTTGCGTCGGTGAGCGTTATAACGATCGTTATATCCGAAAGCTTTAGCTGAAACACTCACTCTCTCAGATCAGCCTGGAGTCTCTTTGTTTACTCCTCATTGCGACACCAAACGACGCTCTTATCTATGAGCAGATAGGAAATTACTGTTCAAAGTTTGATTCATTTCAGAGGAGGGCTGGATTTTCTGATTCAATTTGGTCTGATGCCACTGGTGAACCTGGGAGTCTTGTCTGCTTTCCATTAAAGACATCCCATAATGTTTCTGATGCATCCACTAGAGATAAAATAATGCTTTTATTTGGTGTTTCAGGTAGACGACATCCTTCCGATACATCCTATATGTAAAGCTGCTTGTACACAGTCGTGTGTTGCAAGATACACAAACGCACACACACACACGCACACACACACACCTGTGTTGGTTTAACTAGAAGGAGAAGTGATATTTCTGCCGTCAGACAGGTTCCATGTAAGCCTTACTATTATATGGTGTGACATTTCAGATTAAATATCCTTTTCCAGAACCATGTACAGTGGTACGAAAAACACCAACAGTTCTGCTCTATTATCCGCTTGTTAAGTCTGACACCGCGCTGTGCTTCCGGGTCCTGGCGCTCCATTCTACCGTTGAAGACAGTGCTAAAGGGGCTGATACGCTTTACAACACTTTAAATCTGTTTTAAACCAAGTGAAACATTATGTTTAGATTACTTATAATGTGCTACAACAAATGTTAGAGTCAAGGTGTCGTAAAGGAAATAATGTTTATAACGTGGAAAGTGCTGTTCTGTAGCGCAACTTAAGAGAAACCCAGTGACGCGTTCTCAGAAGCGTCTCTCCAGTACGTTCGGAACTATCTGCGCTCGTGCTTGAAACCGTGTGGGTGTCAGTAATTCGTGAAATATCTCGAGAAAGTTAACTTTCATACGTGGTGCCGTAATGTTTTCTGCATCCGTTCCTCCTCCTCCGACACATCGCTTCACTCTTAAGGTAAGGTTTCACATTAGTGTACATATTACGTATTTTGTATTTGTGTTTTATTCTGTTGTTAATCATTTATTGCATTAATAATGTGTAGATTTAAGGATTGAAGAAACGTTACTTGATTTTTCTCTGGTTTTCCATTTTTACGTCAACTTAAACTGTTGTTTCTGAGAGCCGTTGTATGGATTAGGCGTTTTACGTGCAAAACTTGCTTCAAAATACAAAATGTTCGAGATACAAACGCCACCCTGGAACGGATTCATTTCTTATCTCAGGATACCACTGTACTGAAATGACGGAATTACGTTTAATCCAATCTTTAAAAGAAATGAATTCAAGACTATCTCAAGCTTATTGACAGTTTTCTGAATGCTGAAGGGTTTGCCGTGTGTAATAAAATCCATGTCTATTCGAAGTGTGGGATACTTGTACCTTTTGTACATTGCTAGGAGCACAGTGCCTGGCCTAATTCTTTATTGTTGTACACCATCCCGCAGGGTTTCTCCAGTTTTGAAAGGTTTATTATTTGATTTTAAAAGTTTCCAGTAACAGGTTTTGATCTGTAGATTGATTTGGATGAAAGCATCTTGAAAATGCACATGTACTCATTAAATCACAGTTGCTAACATGGCTGCCTTATAAAGAGTAGAGTCGAAAATGCTGCCGATACCACAAAAAAATCCGGCATCAGTATCGGTGAGTATTTGAGTCCACGTACCGATCCGATACCATTTTCATAAACATAACCTAGTTATGCCCGCTAGCTTTGCTTATCGCTGCAAAACGGAAATCAATTCTTCTTCGCTGCTCAGAATGCAAACACAGGAAGTTGTGTTGCCACAAGCAACCAATGAGAAGGACAAGCCGCGCCAGACGCAACAAACATTGGAAGCTTCATTCAAACAAAGAGAAAAGTTTACACAAGACAGCCAACGAGCAATAAAGATAACCGACAGGATTATCGAGTTTATTGTACTGGATGACCAGCCACTGTCGGTGATCGAAAACGTGGACTTTCGCCGCTTAATTGAACATTTAGAGCCCCGGTACAGTTTGCCTGGTCGCAAATATATCTCCGAAACAGCGCCCCCTAAATTATATGAGACAGTGCACGAACACATTTCATGTAAACTAAAGGATGTGCGAACTATCAGCTTCACTACTGAAATCTGGAGCTGTACAGAGTGACGCCGTCACTTTTTACTCTTCAAAGTGCAGTGCTGCAGGCTAACGAGTTTCGCGGCTCGCACGCGTCCATAGCTGAATCAATCGAGGGTATGCTGATGAAGTGGAATATTTCTGAATCCCGTGTTCATGTTATTTTGCGCGACAACGCAAGCAACATGAAAAAAACAGATGAGCTCCTCCACCTTGTCTGTAGCGGAAGTGATCCCCTCAGTTACAGTTCTAAAACGGCACCTTGCTCGGGAGAGCCAGGAGGACACTGGTATAAAAACAATGAAAAACACTCTTCTTGAGGCCGTCAAGAAACGATTCGCAACCATCGAGGAAGAGCCCTTGTATGCAGTTGCAACTCTCTCGTATCCACATTTCAAAGATAGGGTATGTCTATAAAAATTTTTCCATGTCCATATTGATTGTCATTGCCATATTGAGTTTATCTGAAGCACAGCATAAAATTATTTATTTTAAATTATAAAATGCATAAAACGTCAATTAATACAGGGCTAGTAGTATCTACAGCTGTATATACAGATACACACCCAGGTATGGGATCGGTACTCGGTATCGGCCGATATTCTGAGCCCAAGTATCAGGATCGGTATCGGGAGGGGAAAAATTATATCGGAACATCTCTAATAAAGAGGTACAGTTCTATTCCAATGTACTTCTATACACTGCTTCTTTTTAATCTAAGGTAGGAGATAATCACTAAAACATTCCACAAAATTATTATATTTACATTTATTTCATTTTCATCTGCAAGTGACCGTCCACAAATTCCATCATTACGTGTCAACGTTGCCTTGTGAATCAGAAATGGTCTATTTTTGTCTGTGCACAACTTTTTTTTTAAATTAGACCACATAGCTTTTTTGATCAGACCACTTTTAAAATGTGACTGCTCTCAGATCAGCCTGGTACCAAACTACTGGTGATTTTTACGCCTCTGGGAGAAGCAGCCATCTGCCTGGGAAACAGCCTGTGATCCTCTTCCCAGTTAACTCACATCCACTGAGCCACACACACACACAATCACATGCACACACTCAATAAGGTCACCAGCCTCTTTAATCACTTGCCACATTCTCACCTTGTGTCAGTCATGGTGCACTCGTTTATTTTGAGTGTTAGATCTAGGACAGAACGTAGTGAGAGTTCCCAAGAAACCAACAGAAAATCCATTCTCCAGTTCTTGTCCTCTCCTACACATTTATTTTCCGTGTTTGATCTGCAGCATTTTAGCATCTTTGACGGAGTCTTCGTCCTCTGTCTCATAGTTAAGTTTGCCAGTTGTTTCTGTTGCATGCAGAGGTGGTCAAAGCCAGCCCTTGTTGGAGTACGCCTCACACTTCTGCCCTCGAGGGACATGGAGGCTGAGAAATTCACTGTAGCGTGTTGATGTGTCCATCTCTCTGGCCAGAAACAGTGATTTGAATTCAGCTTGAAGTTATGTCATTGGAAATGGTGGGAAAATGCTCTAGCTTTTTACTGTTTATGCGTCGTCTCTTAATATGAGACGCGGAGGGGTTTGTGGTTTGGTGCTTATGTCTTTCTACAGCGACTTATGCTCTGAATTTAAAAGGTGCCATTTGCTGCCATCTGCTGGATGTTGTGAACAGTGCATTCATCTTCAACAAACCTGCTCATGAATATTAATTAGTATCACAGTGATCAGCATATGTCGGCAATTGAGAGGTGGTCAGATGCGATTTAGCCAAATGTATTTCTTTGATGCGGTTGGTTCAACGAATGCTTTTGTTCCCTATTGGCCAGGCGCTGCATACTTTTGTATTGGAAGAAAGTTCAATGCCCCTCCATCTCACAGTGGATTAAAGATTTAGCTGCACCTCAAGTTGGAGAAAATCAAATACACGCTTAGGGGTCCACTGAAAAATTCTTTACTAGATGGCAAACAACTATCTCTTGCTTCAAGGGACTGCGGGTGTTACCGGACTAAATACCCAAACATTTATTTGCACCAAGAAGTATATTGTAATCTGACCATACCGTGATGAGGAATGATGGCTGTCTGGTGAGCCGAGCGGTTCTTGTCTTTGTTTTTATGCATGCCTTTGTTTCTTGTTCTTGTAACTTGGTTTTATTTCAGGTTTTAGTTATTGATTCCACCTTCAGATTTCAATTTGATTCTCTGTATTTCCTTCAACATGGATTGAGACCATCAGAAAAAGTAAACTGCTGTTTGTGAATGTACGTTACCTTTGATATTCTCAATAATAATAATGTGCTTTTGTGTAGATTAAAAATTATTTTTAGGCTTGACATGATTGTGTTGTAGTGGAATTATGAAGAAGGGCATTAACGGCCAGTGATTGTTCGCCAGTGGACAGTTAAGAACCACCAATTTGATTTTTTGGTATTCCAACCCAGCAATGACCCCTAGCAGCCCCTCCACCCAGCTGTTTTGGAACATCTGAAATGTAAAAGTCCTTTACCAAAGTCTGTCATTAAAGCGGTTCGGGATCATCGCCTTCCAGAACTGTCTTGACCGGCTGCGTTCCCAAAGAGCATGACATGACTGCGCATATTGCATTTCGTCTAGCTTTGCTGCTGCTCAGTCAGTAACATTGTGCTAGCAACACAAAGGTCATGGGTTCAAACCCTAGGGAAAGCAAGAATGAACGGAATGTGTTAATTGCTTGAAATGTAAGTCGCTTTAGATAAAAGTGTTTGCCAAATGCATAAATGTAAATGTAATGTACATTGTTTTCAGACAAAACATACGAAAAACGCCCCAAACTTAGAAACTGTGACGATTTTGTTCTCTTGGACTGGAAACGGTGCTTTATTTGCAAATATTTTATGCAACATTCCAGTTCTGCACATTATTAATTTACATCTTTGGATGGAAACATGACTACTCAGTAAGGGGTGGGCGATATCTCGATATTTAAAATATATCGAGATATTTTTTAAACTCGCAATGAATTCTGGCATATCGTACATATCGATATAATGTCTATATTTAATTTTCGCCACTTTGCTTGTTTGCCTTCTCTGTGCTGTGCTCGTCCCCGCCTCCTTGCTTTTGTTCCCCCTCCCCTTGCCTGTCGTCTCATTCAACATGGCGGCGCCCGCAACCAGCCCGGAGGCTACAGAACTTGTTGCAAAAAATGAACAGCTGGCTCCATTATATGGAAATACTTTGGTTTTAAGTCGTCAGACGAACAACAGACAGATGTCTACTGCCGTGAAAGTTGCTACCAACCAAAGCTCAACTAATCTCCACAATTCTATAATGCGGAGTGTAGAATATGAAAGACAGAGCGCAAGGTGGTGTAGCATCACAGAGTTCATGGTATTTCGCAAAGCGGTGGACATGGCACCCATATCCGTCGTTGAACAACGTGGCTTTAAACGTATGCTAAAAACACTTGATCCCAGTCAGATACAGTTTACCGAGTCGGCATTACTTTTCGAGACAGGAACTCCCGCGACTGTACACTACAGAGAGAGCGTGGCTTGCTGCTGAATTGGAAAAGGTTACTTACAACAGAGGTCCTGCAAAGATGAGCTTGAATGAAAAGAAGGCAATGTGTATTATTTTACAGTTAAATTATTATTTATGTTATCAGGGATTTTTTTATATCCTAAAGGTTACAGAAGCACTTTGTCCCTTTGCACTGCCTGTTTTTTTTGTTGTTTTATTTTTGAATGAAAAGACAATGTGTATTTCTTTATTGTTTAATAATATGTATGCAAGGATTCCTGAATGGAAATTCGCAGAAGCACTTTTTTTGGAACCACCTACCTCTGAGCTTCAATAAAAAACGACTTTGAAATTTGTAATATTTGTTTTTGTAGTAGGTTTTTTTGGGGGGGTTATAAATCCTGTAAAGATATCGAGATATATATCGTATATCGAGATATAGCAAAATTTATCGAGATATGTTTTTTGCTTCATATCGCCCAGCCCTACTACTTAGAGAATGTTAAGAGTGTGCCTGTAGTTAAGAATCTAAAACTTGTTTACGCATAATTCAATATGTAACATCTGTTGTAAATCAGGAACAAGGTTCTGATTAAAAAATTACAACAGGGTTGCATACGGATGCTGGAATGCTGCATAATACTTGATTTTTATTTTATTTTGGTGATTGGAGTAATGGTGCGCTATATAAATGCCGTTACTATTTCATTCAGTATTCGTACATGTTTTTTCCTTTTGCACTACTTTGTATATTTTTATCATGTATTATAGTGAGATGACTTTCTGTTGATCTCCAGCGTACATCGGGTGAGAGGCGGGGGTACGCCAGTCCATCGCAGGGCAACACACACATTCAGTCTAATGTTCCTAGCATTTTCTGAAGCTGAGATGGAGATCTGCTGATGTGGTTGCTAGGGTTACAAAGGTTGTTGCTATGAAAGTCAAATAAGGTTCCCTTATCATTGTGAGTGATATGTGTCTAGTCTTATGTTCCTACCATTTTCTGAAGCTGAGATGGAGATCTGCTAATGTGGTTGCTACGGTAAACTATTTGGTTGCTATGGAAAAATTAATGTCATTGAAAGGTTCCCTTTGCACTATGAGTGATATACATAACAAATCCTGTGTTCCTAGCATTTTCTGAAGCTGAGATAGAGATCTGCTGATGTGGTTGCTAGGGTTACAAAGGTTGTTGCTATGAAACAGTCAGTGACATCATATTATTAAAAGGTTCCCTTTTCACTCTGAGTGATGTATGTGTAGTCTAATGTTCCAAGCATTTCCTGAAGTTAAGATACAGATCTGCTGATGTGGTTGCTATGGTAAAATATGTAGTTGCTATGGAGGAGCCTGCGATATACTTTTTGTCCCGATGAGTAATACAAACATAGCCAAGCCAGCAGACTTATATTTAACTATGAATTACAGCTTGTGGCCAGCAGATGTCTCTGCTCTTCTTTTACCTGCTGGGGTGATCTAGTGCTCGGTAGAAAACAGCTGATTTGATGGCAGATGGTGTGGGTGAGGTCTGGCTTTGGTTAGTACTAGTAAATGTAGTGTAGTTCAGCAGGTCATGATGATGATGATGATGGTGAGCTCGGAAACAGTGGCTGTTGGTGAAGATCTAAGATGGCACGCTCACTCAGCGCCTGACAAATAAAATGAACAGACATCGCTTGTGTTCCTTGTTTTGGTGGTGACTCACACTTTTCTCTTTCCTCCCACTCTCCGAGATCTAAATATAATCTTGTATGGTTTGTGAAATGCTAATCTAAAAGAATTCCAGCTCGAACGGCTACCGTAATGAACTGCTGGGTCTCTTTAGTGTCTGATGTGCTCAAGCCGCCTCAGAGGCTTCATGTAGCACCGTATATGGCAGAGGCCGACACGTGCAGCAGTTCAGCTAACGGCTCAGAGCTGAAGCATCTGCATGAAACACGTTCAGCGGGTCTTTCTTTGCACACATGCACGTCTCAACCGAGGCAGGGTGAGTAAGTGTGAGGGTTCAGGTGTGGGGGAAGGAAGCGTACAGTCAGTGTGTGAGGAAGCATCTCTGTTTCACTAAACATCTCTGTTTTCAATCTCTCCAATCCATTACTGCTCTAATCTCACAGCATCACCTGTGCAAAAGAAATGCATCTGTTTCTCACGAACTGCATTATTTCTGCTTGATTCTTTTACAAATGAGGAGTTTGGAACCAAAACGCGATAAACTGCAAAAAATAAAAAATAAAAAATAACGAGTTAGAGCCAAATCTGAGGGGCTTTGTGTTTTGCGTTTGTGTTCTCTTGTCTTTTTCTATTGTCTTCTCTTCTCTTGTTCTTGTCTTCTCTTCCCTTATTTTCTCTTCTCTTCTCGTGTTGTTCTCTTCTATTGTCTTCTTCTCTTCTTTTCTTTTGTCTTTTCTCTTGTCTTCTTCTCTTCTCTTGTTTTCTTGCTCTCTTGTCTTCTCTTCCTTTCCCTTGTTCTATTGTCTTCTCTTCTCTTGTTCTTGTCTTCTCATCTCTTCCCTTATTTTCTCTTCTCTTCTCGTCTTTTCTCTTCTATTGTCTTCTTCTCTCCTTTTCCTTTGTCTTTTCTCTTGTCTTCTTCTCTTCCTTTCCCTTGTTCTCTTGTCTTCTCGTCTTGTTCTCTTCTATTGTCTTCTCTTCTTTTGTCTTTTCTCTTGTCTTCTCTTCTCTTGTTCTCTTGTCTTCTCTTCTCTTCCCTTATTTTCTCTTCTCGTCTTGTTCTCTTCTTTTGTCTTTTCTCTTGTCTTCTTCTCTTCTCTTGTTTTCTTGTCTTCTCTTCTCTTCCCTTATTTTCTCTTCTCTTCTCGTCTTGTTCTCTTCTATTGTCTTCTCTTCTTTTGTCTTTTCTCTTGTCTTCTCTTCTCTTGTTCTCTTGTCTTCTCTTCCTTTCCCTTGTTTTCTTGTCTTCTCTTCTCTTGTTCTCTTCTCTTGTCTTGTTCTCGTCTTTTTCTCTTGTCTATTTCTCTTGTCTATTTCTCTTGTCTTGTCTTGTCGCACGTTTTGTTCTGATAGCTTAGCAGTTTGTAATTTTTTCAAATCATCGTTTGTACAGATCAAACAAACAGATGAAAAATGGTTGATAGAATGGTCATCAGAAACCAGGAACAGCGGTCTGAAGACAGCGTAGACGAGCACTTGTGTTCCATTAACACAGACATGAGAAGTCCCGCCCTCCTCGAACATGCTCCTGACATCTGCCTTTTCGCATGCATAAACTAATAATAATACATACAGGACTTATTAAAAAAAACGAAAAACCATGGTTCCCAAGCGCGGATTGTGGTGGAACATATTGAGCGGTGAAACCAGTATTTCATTCAAGTTTAACAAAACATCATTGATTGTCTGGATAAGTCATTTCAGGTAAAAAGATCACAAAGAAGACAAACACAGTGATATACCTTTTATGTAAAAAAAATGCAAGAACTGTTTAAATAAGCATGTGCATGAATTTAGGAACTCTTGTCGTTTTATTGATTTCCATACCTTTAGCACTAATTACTATATCGGTTCTTTATTTTTACTTCTAAAATATCACTGTATCTGCTTCCTTTATGATTTATTTAACTGAAATGTTGATCCAGACAAACAATGATATATAAAGGAACATCGTAGTGGAGTTTGTAAAACCCTGTATTAGAGCAACCATATTGATTTAAATTATAGTTGTATTTCTGATAATATTTTAATGTTCATAATTGTGGGCAACCCATAATACTCAGTTGACCTGACACATTTTTTTTTCTTGCAAGTGGTAGAGGAAACCATAACCCTCGCAGGAAACTCATGTTCACATGGGTTTCATGCAAGAACTCGGAGAGTTCCATTTGTGGGGGAGTTTGCTCAGGTGACTGCCACTGTTGCTTCAATACTTCAGAACTAACCACCGGAGCCTCCATGTGACACCACCTGGGAATAGACTAGAGCAACAGTGAAGCTGTTAGTGTAGCACAATTTTCTCAAAACCAGATGCACACAAACTCTTGTTAAAACTTTGCTCCTTATGACTAGGATTCATATAATCTTTACCTCATTGATCATTGATTTTCCCGAGCTGAGATATAGATTTTTATATACAGTGAACCCTCGCTACTTCGCGGTTCAACTATCGCGGATTCACGACTTTGCGGATGTTTTCCATTACGTTTGTATATTATAAGAGAAAATATAGAGCATATTGTCTCTTCAAAATAGCATAGTCCACTTAAACATATCTTTGTTATATTTGTATTATATTGTATTTTATCCTTGTTTGTTTATATGTTGCTTTTTTTTTAATTGTTTGACTCTGTACGGTGCCCTTGAGTGTTGAGAAAGGCCCCTTAAAATAACATTTATTATTATTATTGTTACAAGTGCCTATTGAACCGTCCCTATATTAGCATCCCTAATATATACCAACTGCTATGTTCCTAGCACTTTCTGAGACTGAGATATAGATCTGGTTGCTAGGGTTAAAAGTTTAGTTGCTATAGAGCAGTCACCTAGAGATAAATTCGTAGAGACATGGGGGTTGGTTTATTTTAAACAATGAGATCAGAATCAGAATCAGAATTGTTTTTATTGCCATGGTCAGTGAAACAAGTTTCAAGGACTAGGATTTTTTTTTTGGTGATGGTGCAAAACAAAGAACACGTACTAAATAATAAATAATAAAGTGAAGTATATGTAAGTAAAATAAAAGAAATAGAATACAATATATTTAAAAAAAGAGAAAAAAAATACTATAAACAATAAAAACTATAGAGATGGGTCAAATTGGTTGCCATGGTAAACAGCCTTGTTGAAATGGATGGGTCAGTGATGTAATATAATGTTCTGCATGTTAATATAAGCAATTTAACCCCCTGTCCCCCCCGTCTCTGTCAAGTTGTTATGATTAAACATAAACAATCTCCTGTGTTTTTTTTTAAGTTATTTTCATTGTATTTTCCCATGTATTAGGCCATTTTCAACGGCAAATACTTTTACTCACTGATCGATATGCTCTCACACAGACTGCTAACCGGGTTCTCAGTTTGAGTTTTACCCCACAGTCAATGGAAATTTCCCAGAATTCTTAGCACAATTCCTTTGATGTCACCAGTCTGAAAAGATATAGCAACTCAGTTTGGATTTCTTAGCAAAGTTTTACAAGTAATCATAATTACAGAGAGATTGACATTGACTTCAGCATTTTTATCAGAGCTCTTAGTGTTCTCGAGGAGTTTGTTCCAGAGAGATTTGTAGCTAAGTGTGAGAAGGACATGGTGGAGCTTGTAGTTTCAATGTTAATTCCTCTAAATGTGTGCAATCATTTGGTATGTGCAGTGCATCAGGGTTTTTTTATGACACTATTTCAGTTTTGTTCCGGTTTCTCATGGATTTTTTGTAACTGCTATGTGTCTCCTTCTTTTGAGAACTATGTGTCACTCATTACAAGACGAGAACAACTGCTGTGGTCTGACCATTGGGGCATTGCTCAGACCCCTACAATTGATTCAGAAACACTCTGCTTGCGGCAGTGGCATCCCACTACCATGAAAGTGACTGCTGGTGTTTCTCCGTCACATCAGTTAACGTCCGTTCCCACCGGCACAAACATGTGTACTCATGTGGGTGCACACACACTTGCTTTCGCTCAGATACAAATAAGTGCAGCTGGCTAGAGCGAGCTTGAGGATGTTTGCAGTTGATGTCCTCCCCATAGGAAACTGGCTTTCTGGTCGTGTGTTAAATAGTAACCTTGCTCAAGGGGGGTGGGGAAGTTGAGAGGATGCTAACGCTTAATAACTGGGGTTGTTGTGTATGTTGCCATCCTTTTCATAATTGGATATAGAGGCAAAAAAATTATTAGTTTAATAAATTGATGCTGGTGTGCCATCACTAAGTAAATGGGTAAAGTTTATACACATACAAGGTTGGCCTGTACAATTAACTTATTGTGACTAGGAGTAATATAAACCTTACTCTATAAAATCGGTTGCTAGGGTAAACAATGCGGTTGATGAGGAGAAATCAGTGCCATTTAAAGGTTCCCTTCTGTCTATGAGTGATATACCAAATCCAATGTTCCAAGCATTCTCTGGAGCCAAGATATAGGTCTGCTAATCTGGTTGCTAGGGTACAAATTTTAGTTGCTATGGAGGACTCAGTGATACAATGTTATGCTCACCGTGTCTAAATTTGTGAAATAAAATAACCCCCAGGTCTCTATGATATTTCAAAGCTGAGATAGAGATATTCCAAATTAGTCGCCAGGGTAAACAATGCGGTTACTAGGGAGAAATCAATATCATTAAAAGGTTCCCTTCTGACTCTGAGTGATGCATACCAAGTCCAATGTTCCTAGCATTTTTTGGAGCTGAGATATAGGTCTGCTGATCACAATATTATGTTCCCTGTGTCTCTATGAGTAAAATAACCCAGGTCTCTCTGATAGTCCAAAGCTGAGATAGAAATATTCCAAATTGGTTGCTGTGGTAAATAGACTGGTTGCTAGGGAGCTGTTTGTGATGTTATAAAAAATGTTGTTGTTACTATTATTAACGTAAATTAACCTCAATTTCTTTATGATGTTTCTGTTGCCTTTTTTGTTGCCTTTTCCCAATTTTTTTAGAAGTAAACTGAAAATCTTTTGCGCAGTGGTTGCTATGCTCTTGCACAGACTGAAAAGTTCCACAAATTTGAATTTTCTTAGAAGTTCTAAGTTTGAGCTTTACAAAGTTGGACCCCATGTTGACCCCAAGCCAATGGAACATTTCCTAGAATTCCTTTAGTCGTACCAGTCTGAGAAGCTATAGCAAACCTGAGTCAGACCAGTTTCTTGGCAAAGTTTGGTGGCTGTAACTAAAGTTTTATCTTGTCGTTTTTTTTGTTGCGCCCATTTTTTGTTTTTTAAGTTTTCAGAAATATGTTTAATTCCTAAACCTTTGGTTCTGTTTATGTTTATAATGATGCACTGAAAGCTGCTGTGCTTGTTTTTAGACCGAGGTACATGTTTTCAAGCATTTCCTTGATTGGATTTGCATAAAAAACTTGGTGTTTACGTCAGAGCAAGCGTGTTTCAGCAGTAGAATCATTTAGCTGTCTGTGATCCCTCTCTCTCTCTCTCTCTCTCTCTCTCTCTCTACTCTCTGACCCTCCCACTCTCTTAGAAAACTCCATGCTCTCTTTTCTCATCCCCACTCAACCTTCTTTCCATTCCCTCGTTTGTCTCTCTGTCATTTCTCATTCACTCGTGTCTTCTGAAAGTTCTCCGTGAGGAAACAAGAAGGCGCTTGGATGATTCTGACCCTGCCGTCAGGTTGTATGTCTCTCTGATTGAGGTTTTGTTGAGCTGGGATTTAAGAGTGCAGTGCTGTATCCCTCAGCCCGGTGCGCCGTGTTTGAGAGAGCACCATGTGAGGGGAATTAGGAGAATCTGGTGTTACTCATTTAGTCTCATGTCGGAATATCTAAAGCTAAAGGAATGTTTGGTGTAATTCAGTTTTCCAGATCTGCCGCTGCAGTTTTTCTCTGCTTGTTTTATCCTGGGTTTTGAAAATAGTATGGTGTTGTTATGAATCTGTTATCTTTTCAACCGTGACACTGGAATGATAAAAATAATGTACATTGTGTGAAGTTTGTTAATAAAGGCACCCTGTATACCCAAGTGTTAAAATAACCCTGCCAATGATTAAACGAGGGAGTTCGTAGGCCACTTGCTGTGAATGAATATCTGTATTTTTAAACTTTGTGTGCCTAAATGCCCTCTTTGGAATCCCCGGATCTGTGTCAACATGGGAATATTTTAAAGAGAATTCTAGAAACAATTGACTTTTGTGGTGAAAATACTATATATTGGTATAATTCTATTCATAATTAATTTATATTGATCATTTTAGCCTCCACCAATAGTTCATAGTTTGGTTGATTTATACACTCGGTTCACAATACTATATGTATATCAATATTTTCTATTTTACATCTTATTTTATCTCCTTTACCAGTCGTTTGGGGTCACAGGGGTCTGCTGGTGCCCATGAGTTCGAAATGAGACATCGAAAAACTGCGGGGCCAAACCAAGGAGGGTGTTTCGAACAGTTCGGTTTAAAACCACAATAGGGATTTTCACGCTGCGCTTAATCCTGGGTTATCTGCATTCTTAACACCGCTCACACCTGTAATTTGAAAGCAATGGTGGCACCGCATCTTACCAGGAGCTCTAAAACGGCTTTGGACCTGGACTAGTAGCAACACTATTGCGGTGTTAACCCCTGCATTTTGGTGCTAAGCGGTGCTGCTAAAGATTAGGACTGACTTTTTTTTCTCACAGTCTGAATATATTCATGCATTTTTTTCTGCATCCAACTTGGTCATGTGATCAGAGTTCCGTCATATTTGCCCGTTGTCTGTCTCTTCACGACTGGCTTCCTATTTAGTTTCATTATTCCATGGGTGTTTTGTGTTATACTGTGTATATTTTCCCACGTATAGCTGAGCTCGGCATGGGACCATTGTTGATCACTACAAGCCTTCCGGGTGACTATAGTGAGCTTGTGATCAAAGCCTGGTCATTCGTTCATTCTGTTTAATTTATTCCTCCTCCTTTGGAGAAGTCTTTTGTTATTCAGGTTTTCCCTACAAGGAATGTTTATATTACCGGTACTTGCTTTTATGATCAATAAATTATAACAAAGATGGCTTTCAAGCCAACAGTTTATCTGGAGGATATTTATTGTTTACATGAGAAAATCTGTCACAAGATAAACAAAAAATTAACAATCAGATTCATTCATTCATTCAATTTCCAGCCTGTTTATTCCCTTTTTGGGGTCAAGGAGGTCTGCCGGTTACTATCTCCAGCGCACATTGGGCGAGAGGCGGGGGTACACCCTGGACCGTCTTCCATAGTAACCAATCTGATTTTTAATTTAAATTGTTTCTTTGTTTTGAGTTTACATTATTGTTTTACATTTTTACATATCCAAAGTGTTTTGGATATGTATGTATAGATTTTTATATTGCTATCATTTAATTTTAGTACCCCAAAGAAGAAATTCTGACTTTAAATGTTTTTAATATTATTCTATTTGGATTGGGCATTATTGCATGTATTTTATAGGACAGTAGACAGACAGGAAGCGAGACATAATTGATCTACAAAACTACATTATGGTTTAAATTTGAACTCTTCTTTTTTTCTATAGTATTCTTTTCTAAATTATCATTTTTCGGGGAAAACCGTATTAAAACAAGGCCATTTCTGTGTGTTCAATTAGTGTTTTAACTAATCTTAAAGCTAGAAAAACCTGCTTAAAATTTGACAGATTTCTCTACTTAAATGCTGTAAATGATTTGAAAAATGATTCTGATTTGAAACCAGAACGTTTGTGATTAAACATTAACGCACATACTTAAAAATAATTTCCTTGTTTTAAGTATTTTTTCACAAGTATATTATTCCTTTGATTTAATTATTATTATTATTTTTTTTTTGCTTTACCTATTGTTTTTTTTGAAGATTGATCAAGGATGATTTTAACTGTATTCAAGCAGGTGTTCTGAAAGGACACATAACAGAACATAAAATTAATTTCTTAAAATCAGACGTCCGTAATATTCTTGATGTGTTAGTCTATCTCTATATTTCTGTCCTGAACACCTTTACAGTGTTTTATTTAACTTGTGATGTACGGAAAGTAGGGCTGCAATGCCACCAGTGCTTCCTCGTTATACTCACACTCTTTACACAGAGATGGTTCTATATGCAAAGTGATATATTTTTGCAATTTGGCTTCCTCTTTTTCTGCATTAGATCTTTTAGATACAATGCAACTGTTTGTAAATGACAGGATTCCAACTATTAAGGCGACATTTCCTTCTAATAGGTACAATAGTTGTAAGTTACTGAAGGACTCCAAAGCTTTATGAACAGGTTTTTTTTTTTAGTGTTCTGCAGGGTGTACTGAAGATGAGCTTGGGTAATGGAAAAAAAATATGTGCCTGAATGCTTCCAAAATGTTAGGTGTCTTTGCTAATCTCTTAATCAGTATTTCAGCCGAGTCTACGAATAAAGACGTGCAGAGGCAGAATCCAGCTTCAAAGCTTTCCATTTCTCTGCACATCTCCTTCAGGTTGAAAATATCCTATTAAGCATGGAAAGACGATTTGAAGTAAAGCTGGATGGAGGTGGAAGATTAGGATGTGTGCACTAGGATGTGTGAAAACAGAATTCCTTCCCTATCATTACAAACCATCGGCAGGGGAAGGTACGTGAGGGGGAACTTGGGTGATTTGTACTGAACGTATGGTTGCAAGCTTAAAGTGCTTGGCCGTGATCATGCGCTCAGAAACACTCTGAATTGAGCTTGTTAATGAAGAAAGTTTCACTGCAATTCACTGAGGTACCCAGCTGCCTTTCTGCACACAAGTTTAATTTCTGGTTAGCTACCGTTGGGCACACAAATTTAGTGAGACACAGTTCTGAATGGGCTACTTACAATGAGCCTCGTGATGCACTTCCTTTCTGAAATGTTTTTACTATTTCTGGTCCTACAACTGCCATTGTTTACTAGGGGTGGGACCGTGGGAATTGTTTCTTTGTGTTCTGGTCCTAATCTGGGATGCAGATCTGATTCCAAAATGATTCTTAGGCAACAATGGAACTAGTGCTGGGCGATATGACGATATATATCGTGGGGACGATAGAAAAGTCTATCGTCTTATTTCTCTTCCATCGTTTCTATCATTTCTAACCTAATTTTATCAATTACTAAAGAAAATATTGCATTAAATAGGCTATGACAAATGTATGATAATGTCTTGTGGCTATGCAATGCATACTCTACCCTTTATATAAGTGATAATCAAGAATAAAAATGAACTTTTTCGCAAAGAAACTCTGTCTTGTGATTTTGCGACGGGACGCTTTACGTTGTTGCGACATGCTTTACGCTAGTAGTGATGGGAAGTTCGGATCATTTTACGGATTCGGTTCTTTGAGTCTCGTTCAGTAAAAAGAACGGATCTTTTTTCGAGTCATTTCGTTCATTTTACTAAAATATCAATAAATGTTGTGTGTACTTCCACATCTACTAGTGTTTTATACACAAACGCGAATCACACTACAAATAAAACTATAATGCTAAATTTAAAATGAATATAAATATATTACTAAAGCCTACCTGGGTCTTTTAGTCTGGTTTACCCAAACTCTGATCTGTCTTCTTTAGGTTTTAATCTCTTTTGTTCGACCCAAAATTACTTCACTCTGACGTTAACGTGTGCAGTCCATGCACTCAGTCCGGACTGGCTTCTTTAGCACTTTTGTCACGTGACCGCTATAGTGCCGGGATCCGAAAAGATTCGTTCTTTTAGCGAGTCCGGGTCCTTTCGGTCTTTTCTCTTTCCGGCTCATGCTGCATTGGTTAACATTACGGAGCGGCCATGAGCCGGAACCCGAAAAGATTAGGTCTTTTTGCGAGTCTCTCCGAAAGATTAGGTCTTTCAGCGAGTCTCCGGGTCATTTCGTTCTTTTGTCACGTGACCGCGCCACAACGTTAGGCAAAGTCAGTATGCAAATATGCACGGGCAAGTGGCGAGAAAAAATGTAGCCAGCCTAAAATTAAAGAGTCTTTCATAAAATGCACACCGTATGAAAAAACATCCCAACGCCATAAAGAAATCACATGTGCCATCTTGCATTACTGTTGCCAAGGCATGATCCCCGTGGATGCAGCTGAGAAGGGTAGCTTCCAAGACCTCGTCAAAGTGCTTGACCCGAGGTACGTTATGCCCAGTCGTAAGCACTTCAGTAATGTCGAGTTACCTCGCTTATATAACGCATGCCGGGCCCAAGTAGAGAAGGATGCTTGCAGTGTGGTCCATTATTTTATTTTTTTTAAATAGTTTATTTTGATAATACTATTTAAATAACTATGATGTGGTTAAAAAAATGTGAAGGCTACTGTAGCTCTACCTCCACCACATCTGTTGTCATTTGATACGTTTACATTGCTGCACTAAAATGTAGTTTTTCTCATTTGTGACAGTTCAGTTAAATGTCACTTCAAAATAAAGTTGCAAAAAAAGTATGCAATGATATTTTTGTCAAACTTTTCAGAGAATAACTGAAAACGTACTTTATTGTGGTATATCATGATATATATCGTAATCGTGATATAAAATAATCCATATCGTGATGTATGATTTTTCCATATCGCCCAGCACTAAATGGAACTATAAATCAGATTAATGCCCATTTCACGCTCCGTTGAGTCTGTGTTGCATCTTTTTCCGGTACACCTGAAATTGGTAAAGAGCTTGCACACAGAGTATGTTTTGCACACTGCGTTATGTCGCTGCAATCGGTCACAGGTGCGTTGCGTTGCTGCGATCGGTCACAGGTGCGTTGCGTCGCTGCGATAGGTCATAGGTGCGTTGTGTCGCTGCGATCGGTCACAGGTGCGTTGCGTCGCTGCGATCGGTCACAGGTGCGTTGCGTCGCTGCGATCGGTCACAGGTGCGTCGCTGCGATCAGTCCGTCACGGAGGCATTGGGTTACAGCAGTCCGTCACAGATGCATTGCGTCGCTGCGATCGGTCACAGATTAATTGAGTCGCAGCAGTCAGTCACAGATGCATTGCGTCCTGTGGTGTGAATGAGTTTTAAATCTGTAGACGTCTGCGCTGATATCAGTATTTCCTCTTGGTCCAGACCAAATTAAACAAACTAGCGGTGTGAAAGCAGCCCAAGCAATTTTCAAGTCGTTCAACTTTAGCTTGAGAGTCATTTTCTCCTCATAAAACACAGAAGTAATCAGTTTGGCTTCTGACCTGCGCTTCACCTCTTTGTTTCTCATCTCCTCTCCTGTAGATTATAAAACAATATCATTAAGGTTGGCTTAATTCATTTCTGTTAAGACTCAGGAGGTGTGCCCTTCACTTTAAACGGCGTTGGCTCCACGCGTGTGTTACTTTGTGTGCTTGACACAGAGGCTTGTCAAATCCAGTATGGCTTTTCACATTGTGTAAATATTTACCTTACTGAAGTGACTCAATCTCTCTCTCTTTTCTCTCTCTCCTTTTTATCTTTCTTTCCCCCATCTATCTTCTCTTTCTCTCTCTCTCTCTCTCTCTCTCTCTCTCAGCTATTTTAAACTAAAGCATACGGTTGATACAAATGGCAGTATACAGTGCCAAATTATACATATTATTATTTGACCACTTACTGATTTTGAATATTTTCCTACAGACAAAAAATAGAGCTGGCTAAAAATGTATCACAAATTTTGTTCATAATTAAACAGATGTTTATATATAACATATATTCATTAAAAATGATTAAAAAGAATGTGTATAAAATGAGATCACATTAAAAGAAACCTTAATATCAAAGTTACTAAAAGTTAAATAGATTTGTGGTACGTTCCATTACAGTAAAAGTGTGCTCATCACTGGAACATTTGCAGATGATCCACGTTTTTTTGTCATCCTTGTCTTTTGCCTGTCTATTGGTTTGTATAGAAACAAAACAAATTAAAGCTGCAAGCAGCAATCAAAGGGCTCTCCCACCTCTGGCACAATCACTCCTCTGTGGTGCACTATGTTATATGACTTTGGGCATGGCTCTATTCATCATAGGCCTTGTTGACTCCTCTCCAAGTGTAGTTTATGGTTGTGTACAAAAAGTTACATTTTGGTCTCATCGCTCGCAAATAACTTTTTTCAAGAAGTTTGGAACTTGTTTGTGAGCTGTTTGCCATATCGTAAGTGCCTACTTTGTGGCATTTGTGTAGCAAAGGCGTCTTCTGGAATCTCGACCATGAAATCCATTTTTCTTCAAACGTCTCCTTATTGTGCTTCTTGAAACAGCCGCAACCCAATTTTCAGAGAACCACGTACTTCCTCTGAAGTTATTTGTAGGCTTTTCTTTGCATTCCTTACAATTTTTCTGGCAGTTGCTGCAGAAATCTTAGGTGTTTTTTTTCTTCTTCTTCGTCAGAGTTTGAATATTCCCAGTTTCTTGTAGATCTTTTTATAACCCTTTCCTGTTTTGTACAGTTCAACCACCTTTTCCCATAGATCCTTCGACGGCTCTTTTGCTTTCCCCATCGCTCAGAAATTCCAGCACATCACTGGATGAAAGAAGCAAGGGTCTATCAGGAGCCAGAAACTCAGAAACCTTTTCTGCACAAATATTTTTTACAAGCAAACAGGTCGATATGAGGATGGTTACCTTCACCAGCTGCTCGAACCCTTTTGGGTCAGTGTTTGTGCATGTTATCGGGCCAGGTTGGCTTAACCCAACCAATAACTATGAGTGGTGAAATGCTTTTGTGTTCTTTATATTTTCTGAAAACCTACAAAGAAATCAGTTATTTCTTTATAAGTTACATAAACTTATCAACACAACTGTAAAAGCATGTAAATTAGGGTTGTTCCGATTCCGATATCAGTATCGGAAATGCTGCCGATACCACAAAAAAACATCTGGCATCGGTATCGGCGAGTATTTGAGTCCACGTACCGATCCGATACCATTTTCATAAACATAACCTAGTTATGCCCGCTAGCTTTGCTTATCGCTGCAAAACGGAAATCAATTCTTCTTCGCTGCTCAGAATACAAACACAGGAAGTTGTGTTGCCACAAGCAACCAATGAGAAGGACAAGCCGCGCCAGACGCAACAAACATTGGAAGCTTCATTCAAACAAAGAGAAAAGTTTACACAAGACAGCCAACGAGCAATAAAGATAACTGACAGGATTATCGAGTTTATTGTACTGGATGACCAGCCACTGTCGGTGATCGAAAACGTGGGCTTTCGCCGCTTAATTGAACATTTGGAGCCCCGGTACAGTTTGCCAGGTCGCAAATATATCTCAGAAACAGCGCCCCCTAAGCTATATGAGACCGTGCGTGAACACATTTCATGTAAACTAAAGGACGTGCGAACTATCAGCTTCACTACTGACATCTGGAACTGCGACTCGAGCCCGCTGTCTTTACTGAGTTTAACAGCACGCTGGGTAAACACAGTGATGCCTTTTTACTCTTCAAAGTGCAGTGCTGCAGGCTAACGAGTTTCGCGGCTCGCACGCACCCATAGCTGAATCAATCGAGGGTGTGCTTGTGAAGTGGAATATTTCTAAATCCTGTGTTCATGTTATTTTGCGTGACAACGCAAGCAACATGAAAAAACAGATGAGCTCCTCCACCTCGTCTGTAGCGGAAGTGATCCCCTCAGTTACAGTTCTAAAACGGTACCTTGCTCAGGAGAGCCAGGAGGACACTGGTATAAAAACAATGAAAAACACTCTTCTTGAGGCCGTCAAGAAACGATTCGCAACCACCGAGGAAGAGCCCTTGTATGCAGCTGCAACTCTCTTGTATCCACGTTTCAAAGATAGGGTATGTCTATAAAAAATTTTTCCATGTCCATATTGATTGTCATTGCCATATTGAGTTTATCTGAAGCACAGCATAAAATAATTCTGTCAATTAATACAGGGCTAGTAGTATCTACAGCTGTATATATGTATCGGCCGATACCATGAGCCCAAGTATCGGGATTGGTATCGGAGGGGAAAAATGATATCGGAACATCTCTAATGTAAATGTTACGTGAACACTTGTGTTTTGTAATGACAATTTTAAGTACTTTATTGGTTCAGTAAGAACAGTCATCCTGTTTTCTGCACAAGAGAGAGACTGGTTATATGTCTGAGTGTGCATGTGCGCATGTGTATGCATCAGGGAGGACAGCACATTAATGCAGAACACTGATTTAAACCAACTAGAGACAGGAACGGCTTGTTCCATGCATAAATTCACTGGACTCTTTCCACACAATCAGGAAAGAATCATTTCACACATTTAAAAGCTTTTAAATGTGCAAAAGAAATGATCATTATTGTGGTATTGTTGGCAGTGTCAAGTTCTATGAGTGTTGAAAAGCACTTTATGAATTTAATGTTTTGATTTGTGCATGCATTCTCTTAGATTATATATGTTTTATTTTTCTATTTATGATTGCAATCTCTTTTGACAATCTCCTGTTCTTTTTTCGTGAGTGATGCACATGGCACTTGTGCATGAATCTATATGTGCATGTGTGTCGAGGGATGGGGAGACAGCTGAGCTCAGACAGTTTAAGCACTTCCTCTTTCCCATGGTCAGGGGCAGAGCCCAAGAGGGACAACACTGTCATTATCACGCACGTCTCACAGATTCAGCTGCACTCACACAAGGCAGTCACAAATACTCAGCTATATTAATGCCGATATTTATAGAATTCTATTTTTATTAATATATTTATAAGTAACATGCCTGAAGTTGTTTTAGTATTTCACACCTTTGCATATTCACTTATACACATATATATATAATATAATTAGCATGTAGCTCCCCATATGAATTGGAATATTAGTGTGGGTTTTTCTTCTGGGAGTTCCGGTTTTCCCACATTTCTAAAGCCTGTAACCATAATTAAATATACTACAACTTTTTAAATGGATTTAAATAATTGTCACCTAAAAAAAAAAAACTGTTATACCCTCAAATGTCATTTAAACACTGTTTAAACGCTATATAAAAACATTCAACTTGATTTGATATTATGAGCCATTATAAAAAGCCAGGCTTCAATGCTGCTGTAGACAAGGCGATTAATCTTAGTTTAGCAACAAAAAGATTTACTTTGAATGTCTACTAAACAAGTGGGCTATTTGATGAAAAAGATGGTAAAAATAAGATTATAATGGAATGCAAAATTTGTGCACATTTTACTTCATAAATCATTCGTTGTCAAAATAAAAAAAATTGCAGGTAAATCTATCATATAGGAGACCAACACAGGGATGTTTTAGAAGTGGAATAAAGTTTATACGACTTGTGCAAAAATTAGGCATGTGCAGAAATTTAGCCACCCTAGTCATTTTATTGACTTCAATACCTTTAGAACTGTCTGGTTTGGTGACCTAAGTGACCTTTGACCTCCATACACAGGTGAATCCAATCAGGAGAAAGTATTTAAAGGAGGCCGATTGTAAGTGTTGCTTTCTTTACATCTTCTCTAAGGAGTGGCAACATTAAAGGCTGAACACAATGTTTGCTGGTCCTTGTGGTTTAAGGGAAGGATACAGGAAGCTCTCAGAGATTTAAGCTCTCGGTTTCAACTGTGATGAACATTGTGAAGAATTGGAAGACCAGAAACACAGTTCTAGTTATGACCTGAAGTACCAGAACAAGAATAATCTCAGAAAAGGCACAGGACAGGGGAAACGGTCACAGACAACCCACAGACCAGTTACAAAGATTTACATCTTCATCTGCAGATGGCGTCACTGTGCATCGTGCAACCATACAGTGCACTTTACTCAAAGAGATAGTGGTGCGAAGTTTGGATCATTTTACCGTCTCAGATCTTTGAGTCTCATTCTTTTTTTTTTTGTAATTTCATTCATTTTAGTAAAATACCAATAAAATACTACACTATATACACAAAGGTCAATACCACTGCAAGGAAATCAAACTATGATGCTAGAAGACAAAATAATAATTAATTATTACTAAAAGTGTTTAGGTTTAAGTCTCCTCCGCTCGACACGTTACTATCTCTGACGTTAACGAGTGCAGTCCGGGCCGGAATGAGAATTGATTTAATCAGTTTGTTTAACGTTATTTTATTTTCTCTAGTCTCCTCGTGTTATCCAATGAAGCATGAGCCCGGAAACTAAATAGATTCGTTATTTTTCCGATTCAATATTGCGTATGCGCCACTGAACGAATCCTTCTCTGAGTCACTTCAAAGATTTGTTCAAAATGAACAATTTGTTCAAGAACGACTCAACACAACAAGGAGATGCTGTATTTTTCAGAGTGATGCGGACAAAGCCTTTTCTCTCCACACGCCACAAATGGTCTGCCAAAGAACATTTGGACAAGCCCAGCTTCATTTTGGAATAAGGTGCTATGCACAGAAAAACAGAAAAAAAACGCAGAAAAACAACACAGCATTGCAAGAAAAACACTTGGTGCCTAGGGTAAAATCTAGTGGTAGTTCCATCATGCTGTGGGGCTGTGTTTCCAGTGGAGGGACTGGGAATCTTGTTAAAGTTGACGGTCGCACAGATTCCACTCAATATTAACAGATTCTGGAGGACATCGTCCAGGAATCAGTGATGAAATAAAGTTGCACCAGGGGAGGATCCTTCATCAAGACAATGACCCTAAACACTGCTCCAAATCTAAAGCAGCAGAATTTTTTTTTTTGATGAAGTAGTGTTTATTTTCGAGTGGGTTTAACCTTTTTTTTTTTTTACAAGAGACCAGCTATATCACGATCAGACTTCTACATCTCGACTTCTCAGCTGCAGAACAATAAGCTGCTCCGCGGTGCAAAAATATGAGTTTTAGCAACATTGGATCCAACACTTACACACATGCACGGCGTCCTGAGCCTCGAGAAATGAAAGCAATCTGTTTGAGTTTGCGGCACAAACAGCCTGCAGCTCTTGAAAGAATGAAGTGTAGGCTTTGTCAGGATTAATTTGAGATGTTCAAGAATGGAGTTCTATTTCACAGAGCTGTTGCCTGTGTGTGTGCACGTGTGTGTGCGTGTGTGTGTGTGTGCGCTCATGTGTCGGCACCTCATTTTAATCCATTTGTATGAATTTACATATTATACAGTAGCAGTTTAAACTGGGAAACATGTTAAAGTTCCTGAAGTTCCTGGTATGGATACCTATCTGTTTTTAGGTCTCGCATCCTCCCGCTGTCCAACATGTCTCTTTGATAAACTTGTTTCTCTCTTTTGCTGATTGTGATTGAACAAGATTTATAACAAACATTATTGACCTTGATTATTTATCAAATGGGTAGATGGAAGAAGAAAGTGTTTTTGTCGGTTCGCTTCTTCTGAGAGAACCATTAGGCATTTAATACATTTTAGTTACAAATGAAGAGTTTGTTTCCAAAACACCATTTTGATGAATTTCGGTAAATATTTGCTTCCTTCAGCACGAAAGTGGTTTGGGGAAACCTACATTTTCTGATCTGAACTTAAAAAGCATCTCAAAGTCATCCATCAGCCAGATTTTAACATTTATAGATTTATTTCAAAAAGACATTTTTTCCCTAAAATTATGGTAAATCCATTGTATGTTTTTTGCACAAAATGCTTTAAATCCAACTGTAATAGAAAAGGTTTATAATCCTATTGTCTGGGAGATTTCTGAGAATAGGAAGTTACATCACAAACAGGATTATGAAGTTCTATTCTTTTGGACTTCTTTTGCCTCCATCCCACTCCATTTTCTTTGTTCTTGATGCAGCATATGTTTAACTGCATCTTTAAGCCAAATAAAGCTGCATTTTCTGTTAAATCTTCTTAAACCCTGCTTTCAGAATTTCTTACATTGTTTTGAAATAATAATATTTTTTTATTATTATTGTTTTTATTATATTCACATAAGGAAATTTGGACAAAAGCAAAATGTTTGTCCTTTTTTTATCCTTATTTTTTTCATTTTTTTTAAATAATTTATTTATATTTTGGATATTTATAGGATTTTAACTTTTCAAAAACAAACTTTATCTTTCATTTAAGGTTTAAAATGTCAAAATTAAAGAGCAATAATTTCGGCTTTTACATTTTTTTTAAAGTTTACTTTTATACGTAAATATCACAGCCATTTATGTTTTTATGTAGTAAAACATAAAATAAGTTTTTATCCGGTTAATCAAAAAAATAACTGCCGAACTAATCGATTATCAACATAATCAATAATTGCAGCCCTAGTATCTACAGATGTTCTTTATAGAGGTTAAAACATTTATTCATATCATCTGTGAATATTTCTGAAAACAAATATTTGAAATTATCGTTCTCTATCGTTATTTGGATTGATCTCTCTCTCTCTCTCTCTCTCTCTCTCTCTCTCTCTTTCCCTCTCTCACCCACGCTAAAAATATAAGTGTAATTGTGTTCTTTCTTCACTGTGTTTGAGTTTGAACCTGTCTAAAGTTTCCACGTTCAATCTGCTGGTGTAACAAACCCCTGTTATCTGAGTCACCAAGTGTTATCCACTTTTCCCCCCCCCCCCCCCTCCCCCCATCTGTCTCCTCTGAATTTCCTCAGAACTCTGTGTGGCTCTCTTGGCTTTTCTTCTTTTTATGGTTTTATACAAATTATTTATGCGCAACAGAAATTATCACCATAAATAGATATTTTCTTTTTAGGAAAGTCGTAGACGGCACGTTATAATTCTTGCTCCAGAGATGGAAATCTGAAACAACAACAAAGAAACGATCATAGATAATGCAGACATACAGATCAAGAGTAAATCCTGAGTTAATTATAAGAGTTTAATGAGATCTGTTTGAATGTTTTTACATGATTCGCCCCCTCTTCTCTGGCAATATGTTAAAATGTCACTGGGTTTAATTAATTCTGTGACGAGACAAGATGACACATAGCCGAGTGTTCCAAAACATGAGACAAGAAATGTTTTTATTGCGTTTTAAGCGTTATTTTATTGAATAAAACTGAATTATAGTTTCATAGTTTCTTCTTCACTAATCTACAACTTAATTAAAGCATTAAGAAACCCTTTTCTCATTTCGGAGTGTCATTCAGGAGAGCAATCATGCTGCCATGAATAATTACATAAAGCTGCATCTCATAGGACGAGGGCAGGAGGGCTCATGAATAATTATGATAAACTGTCTTGTCATTGATTAATGTTCACCATTTTCCATGACATACCCTCAGGTGTAATTTATTTCAGTTTGTATTAGTCATAAAACACATTAAAAAGTACAAAATAATTTAGAAAATATTTCAAGGAGTAAATTCTAATCACTATGTAAATGCTAGGGTTGAGTCGAAGAAAAAAACACACCCTAGTGCCAGGCAATTAATCGAAAAGTAATTAACATTCGGGAACCTTTAATCAATCAGATATTACCTGCTCGATATTTCAATTACTTTCACAACCGCGTGGAGTTACGTTTTAACATCAAGAAATGTACGCTTCATGTAAAAAATCTCTCTTGTGATACTTAAGCATGTTTACTGTACAAAACTTGTCCCTGACCTCAAAGGGGACAATAATAATAAAAAACGTAATCAAGTAAAAATGTTAAATTAATGATGATTTAGATTTTTTTGCCAATCCGCACATACACTGCTGTGCATTATCTCTTTTTGACAGAGTTATTTGTGTTTGCGAAATGCTGGTTGATGGTATTATGTTGGGTATGGAATGGGGTTTGCTGGGGGGACGGGGGCTGTATATCTCATTTACCCGGTAGGTTTTGAGACTCAATTCTGATTTATTGGCCAAGTCTACTTTTACCTTCCGCTTCCATATTCTTTGGTTTGGTTATTTCCCCACATAGGTTATTTTATTTTCCAATCTACAAATTTATTCTACAACTTTATTTTCCCCACATAGGTTTGGTTATTTTTAATAGGGACCCATATAGTGCTGGGCGATATGGAAAAATCATATATCACGATATGGATTATTTTATATCACGATAACGATATATATCACGATATACCACAATAAAGTACGTTTTCTGTTATTCTCTGAAAAGTTTGACAAAAATATCATTGCATACTTCTTTTTGCAACTTTATTTTGAAGTGACATTTAACTGAACTGTCACAAATGAGAAAAACTACATTTTAGTGCAGCAATGTAAACGTATCAAATGACAACAGATGTGGTGGAGGTAGAGCTACAGTAGCCTTCACATTTTTTTAACCACATCATAGTTATTTAAATAGTATTATCAAAATAAACTATTTAAAAAATTAAATAATGGACCACACTGCAAGCATCCTTCTCTACTTGGGCCTGGCATGCGTTGTATAAGCGAGGCAACTCGACATTACTGAAGTGCTTACGACTGGGCATAACGTACCTCGGGTCAAGCACTTTGACGAGGTCTCGGAAGCTACCCTTCTCAACTGCATACACGGGGATCATGCCTTTACAACAGTAATGCAAGATGGCACATGTGATTTCTTTATGGCGCTGGGACGTTTTTTCATACGGTGTGCATTTTATGAAAGACTCTTTAATTTTAGGCTGGCTATATTTTTTCTCGCCACTTGCCCGGGCTGTTTCACAACTTTCTTTACATCGCATTTCTTCGATTCTCCAGTATTCTTTTTCGTGAACCTTCTTCACGTGGTAAAAGAGGTTTGTTGTGTTAGCGTCGGGCGCGGAAACAGTTTTTTGGCAGAGTTTGCAGATGACTGTCTTCTGCTCTGTGTCGGAGCTCTTGAAGCCAAAATGCAACCAAATCACTGACGTACCCCACGTTTCGGTAAAAGAACTTCTTGGGCTACTGCCTGCGTAGCAGTTTCAATTTGTTGCAACTCCGGGCATTCATCTTCAATCTCTTGCGTCTCCGTCTTTAAGCACTCACGAGTTAACTAGCGTAAAGCATGTCGCAACAACGTAAAGCGTCACGTCGCAAAATCACAAGACGGAGTTTCTTTGCGAAAAAGTTCATTTTTATTCTTGATTATCACTTATATAAAGGGTAGAGTATGCATTGCATAGCCACAAGACATATCATACATTTGTTATAGCCTATTTAATGCAATATTTTCTTTAGTAATTGATAAAAATAGGTTAGAAACGATAGAAACGATAGAAGAGAAATAGGACGATAGACACTTTTCTATCGTCCCCACGATATATATCGTCATATCGCCCAGCACTAGACCCATATGTGGTCAGTATGGGCAGCCAAGATGGTCAAAAGCAACAACAAAGCAATTCTAAAAAAATATTTGGCAGAAAATGCACACACTAATCGAAAGCTTTTATTCACACAGTTTAATAAATTCACTGTCAGATGATTAAAAAAAACTACTTTGCATAATACTGACCAAAATTAAACTGTGGGGAAATAACCAAAACTAGATGGCTAATTTTTGTACACAGACTGTGATGTTGGTTTGTAAAAGTGCCGTTTAAAATATATTTTTTAAAAATGTTTAAAATAACTTTACCCCCATTTATCAGTGACTTAGCTGTAATATTTTAATCTGTTGCTAGGGTAAATAGTCTGGTTGCTAGGGAAAAATCAGTGATGCCATTTAACTTCTCATTATGAGTGATGTACACCACGTCCTATGTTCCTGGCATTTTCTCAGAACTGAGATAGAGTTCTGCTGTTTTGGTTGCTAGGGTAAAAAGTTTAGTTGCTATGGAGGAGCCAGTGGCAATATTATGTTCCCATTTTCAATTTGAGTAAAAATAAACCAAGGCTATATATATAACATAAAGGCAATTTTAAATTTTGGGAGAGAAAGAGGAAATGGGGAAAGGGTGTAATAAAAAGAATAAAAAGAAATTGAATTTATCTACAGTGCAACAAAATGACGTAAATCTATGCAAAAAGCAAAACAGCCATCTTGGAAAGGTCTTTTCCTTGAACACACACGCACACACACACGCCCACGCAAAGGGGTCTTGTTGCATTCGCTTTTTCCATTTATTTTCGATAAATCTAACCCTTTGTAGAGCCTGGGGTCCAAATACTTTTGCACAGTGGTTGGTATTGACTTGCATGGACTTCTAGCCTCCACAGGTGTGGTCAGTCTGGTGTTTCTATGAGGTTCTGAAAGTTTTGAGCTTTCTCTGCGATTTCCCAGAACTCCGTTAGTGGTACCTGTCTGAAAAGATATAGCAACCCGAGTCAGACCAGTTTAGCTGTCTTAGAAACGTTTGGTGGCTGCAGCTCGACCTGCAGCTTGCATCTGGTTTCCTGGCTGCCAATGCCTGCTTTGATCCTTCTGAACCTTCGTCGGATACTTATGGATGACATCACAGACACATCCAGGTTTATATGCCCTACTGGCCAGACATATTTTGAATACAAAGGGTGTCATTTGAATTTCCATTTTCACCTGGAAACTTGAAGATGTAATATTCTCCAAGACCATTTTAGACAGCTTTGTTCAAGAGCACAATTGAAAGTCATTCTGCCTCAGTCGGTAACGGTTTCTCCAGCTGCTAATGTAACCTGAGCGCGGAGAGGCCATATTGTGTCCACATTATGCCAGTGAATTAAATGTGATCATGTGTCGTCTAGGTTTGTAGATTGGTTTCGTTTGCTCGGTGGCGATACTGGGGTATAGGGGATTTAAATGAAAAGAGCAGGTGGTTATCGACTGCCTCAGCTAAGCTCCTAAAAAATAAAAACTGGTGAGAAGAATAGAGCTGATTGGGACTGAAAGGGGTTGATTGGTCCTGGTGGTCTGATATCCCATCATTGTTGCCTTATCTAAATGAGGTCAAAGGAACAGCACTGCATTCTTTTAGACAGTCTCAACCCATTTGTACCTGTTGGTTTTACCGTGAGCTGTGCTGACCGACTGATTCTTGCGCCCACAGCATTCTCGGAGGAAGACATCCCTTATCCAATATAGGTGCTCTTCTCACTGAGTCCAATGAATACATTATTCAGCTTGCGTTTCAGAAGGAAAACAGGTGACTCGAATGGCCACCGGCGCTCCAGCGCATCACTTCCAGCGAGTAAAGCTCGCCGTCGCTCCAGCGTGGGCCTACCTTCAGCAGTGCTGACCCAAAGACGCAGATCTAGTGCGCACCTCCACACTAGCCCCGTGCAGACAGGGCTAGTGCAACACAGAAGAGGACACTTCTCACGGAGGAGATCCAGCGGAGCCACTGCATGCATGACGCCGCGCTTCACTATCCGCAGAAGACAGGCTGCCAAACACCGCAGTATCCACGCTCAACTCCTTGGACCCTCATTGCTCCTTGCCAGTTTGGTGCAGATGAGCGACGATCACAAAGCTGAGGATAAAAGTGCTGAAGAATACTCCTCTCTTTCTGATAGTGACTGTAGTCAAGAGGAGCAAGAGATGGATGTACAAACGGAACCCGATAAGTGTTTAAGCTGGTTGGCTCAGGGTTTGTTGGCAGGGGATAGCATCCAGCCCAGATCCCTTATCCGTGCACCACGTTGTCTGCGGAGAACCTCCTCGCACCTACTTCCTGCTGATGCTGTTTACCAAAGCCCAGGCTCCTATGGGGTCTATGGACGTTACCGAAGAACCAGTCAGGGGCAGGGGGTGTCTTATACGGGTGGACTTTGGGCTAGAAGGAGAAGTTCTCTAGCTGGTCGAGGATCCCTTGCTGTGTACAGGATGAGCCCCCACTGGCTTTCAGAATATGGCCTCGCCCACCCACTGCAGGGAACGTACTACAACCCACAGATTGACACGTGGAGTGGGTTCCTCTCGTATGTAGAGCCCTAACTACAGCTAAATGTCTCGATGTGTGTTTGTTGCTTCTGTGGGTGTGTGTTTAATTTTCACGTCATTGTGTGGAACAGTTTGGATCATTATGGTTGAAAGACTATGTGCAATTCAAACATCCCATCACTATAATTATAATGTTTGTGTTGCTAGGGGTTAAGTAATGAGCTTTTATTCTATTGTATCGAGATGTTTGTTGAGGGATATATTTGTGCAGATGTGCTGCACACTGCTATACAGTTGTTGTGTATTGTAAATTACACTATGAAAGTGTAAAAAAGTGCTGATGACCCTGGTGAGATCATACCTCTTCTGGGATCTATCTCCCTTTCTCTCTGATCCCAACTTTTTGTTCCTCCAGAATATACATTATAACCTCCTGAATATGATTTTTTTGCTAAAAGTTTAGTGTCAGTCAGGTAATTGATGTCTTTTTTTTGTACTAAGTCTACCCTGTCATTCAAGTGGGGAGTGACATAAAAATACACTGCATATTATAAAACCATAATATTTCATTATATCACCCAAAACAAATATGTGTAATTTTTTTTTATTTCTTATGTCTTTACAGCTTAAAGACCCTGCGCTCAAATTGACATGAAGGAAACCCCTATTTGAAAAATGTGCATTGAAAAATTATATCATGTAAATTTTTAATGTTTGTTTACCATGTTCTCCACACTATATTAGGAAAATCTGAAGGAAAAAAACGTATACGTCAATGGGATCACAAATCATGAATGGGGTCACATTGACCCCAAGAATAATAGTAGGGTTAAAAAAGGCTGATGGATATAGAGTTGAGCTGGAAACATGTATCCCGGATGCGGAGAGGAAGCATTACAAAACCGAAATTATTAATTATTATTAATGGACTACTTCAACTGCACCTTGTGATGTTGAAATAGTACGTGTCGCTTATTTCCAGTCATACCGCAATCACTGTTGGATTCCTACCGCAATCCAAATCGAGTCTTAAAATGTGCCGTAAACAAAGCGTTTTTACATTTCAGCAGGAGAAGACCTGCTCTGTTTAGCATTTTCGAAATTTCATGGAACGTCCCAGATGATATAATAAGATTGGCAGTAATGCTAGCATTAATTAGCTAGTCATTTCAGTTGTAGATGTTCAAACGACATTTTGTTTATTCAAACACTTTTTTATTTTCTAAATAAAATGGATTTTCTAATGCAAAACATTTTGGTGTAACCCAGGGGTGTCAAACTTATTTGAGTTTACAGGCCGCATGGTGCACAGAGCTTCTGGGGGCCGGACCAGACAAATCATGTAGAATAATCATTGATTACCTTAATCGATTCGTTCAATAATTACATCTTATTTTTCCTATAAAGAGTTTGTAATTTTTTTTCCAGCAAAGAACCATATTCTGAAAGTAAAACATTTTGATGAACCAATGTTTCCACAAAAATGTTCTGAAAAACCAAAAATGGTAAAAATGTTTTTTTTTTAATTCTCTTATTCTTGTATAATATGCATCAGAAGTCAGGAACATCCCTTTCATTTCATATTAAAACTCCCATTTTGACTCTTCAAATTATTCTCCCAGTTTAACTACAAAACTAAACAGTGTGTTAGATGGATTATGTTTTTAAAGGAATGTTTTTTAAAGAAAAAGTTTTTTACATTTTTTTTTACAGGAACTAAGCAACATTACAGCGCAGTTTTAAATAAATAAAGCATAAATAAACAATTCTACTGAATTTATTGATTTACTGTTTTGTTTTCCTGACTCAGATTGAAGACAAGAGTTAACTTTTGCTTCAGCCTCTTTGAAACCTCAGCCTCTCATACCTTTCAAAGTTTCCACTCTGAAAAACGACAAGCTTTTAGCAGCACAACAGCGATGATACTGATAACGGTTTTTGTTAACTCCTGCATAACAAATCCTCATCATTTAACTGGGAAACCGAAGTCAGAGCCGCATAGAGATATTCAGCGCCCCACTGCTCACTGCACCTAGAATTCTGCAAGAAAAAATCAACCCGTCACATTAGCACACTGCTGCGGGGCGGAGACACGCAAGGCTAAATACTTGGTTAGAAACAAATTATTATCAAAGCATTTCATCCGCAATTTGTTATTAAAAATTTAGTATTAATTAAAATGCTACGTTTGTAATCCTATTCAAAGTGAACTCCATGCTCTCTATCCAAAATCATCCGCATGTTTGACACCCCTGGTGTAACCGTTTTAAATCTGTGATCGAAATCAAAGTCTGTGGTAGAGAGCAATCACAATTACACATGATAAAAGTGACAATCTCTCCCATGAAGTTGAGGAAGAAGTTAGAAAAGTTTCAGCACGGTAGGGGATTGTAAAACTAAATGAATGTCTGAATCATGTTTATCCCGGTAGCATTGCACATCTATTATTGTGCCTAATTAAAGGAAATAACATTAATAGCATTAAGTTAGCTGTTATAGCAATTATAAACATTGCTATTATAGCAATTGTAAACAGGGGGTTCTCCCCGTGCTCGCGTGGGTTTCCTCCAGGTACTCCGGTTTCCCCCACGATCCCAAAAACATGCGGTTAGGTTAATTGCATAATCTAAATTCCCCTTAGGTGTGAATGTGTGAGAAAATGTTGCCCTGTGATGGACTGGCGACCTGTCGAGGGTGTAGCCTCTCGCCTAATGTGTGCTGGAGATAGGCACCGGCAGACCCCCGTGACCCCGAAAGGGAACAAGCGATGAATGAAACATTGTAAACATCAGATCAAACTATTCCACTGCCACAATTATCTCTGTATGAAGTGGCTAGAGTTTAACAGCTTTATTCAGTTTACTACAGGGGGTCATGCTTGCTTTTTTGCATAAAGGACATTTATCATTCACAATAACTTTTAAAAAAATCCAGAAAATAGAGAGTGTAGAATGGTACCGATGCTATGAATGGAAATACCTGAAATATAATGCACCAATGGAATTATGGTATTATGCAAATGTCTGCCTCCTGCTTTTCTGAATCCGAACTAAAGCTTTTGATCTACATTACCATAGTAACACACATTACTTTCACTTATTGAAAAGTTGTTTTGGTCATTGCAAATGTAAACGTTGGCTCCAGGAAATCACCTACCCTGCCGTTAAGATTAATGAGACAACAGAATACAGTCGTGCCATTATTGAGCTCAGTAGTATTTAGCAATCCTCGAGGAACATCAACTGTGATTTGTTGTTTGTCTCTCTCTCCAGAATGAAGATCTGTTTTACGTTGGGTTGATATTTTATGGGACCTGTTTTTGTTTGTTTACAGAAAGGCTATTGCCAAGTCTGGTCTCCAGCACCTTTCTTGCCAGCCCAGTGCAGCAGTATTGGCCAAAGGGGAAACGGAGAGAGAAATTCGCAGCACAGTTGACTGGAGTGTGAGTAACAAGAGCCTAAATCATCTTCTGTAGCCATCGAATCACCTTTCACTTAGTTTATTACTTTATGCAGGAATCTGCTGTGTATGGAGAGCACATCTGGTTTGAGACCAATGTCTCCGGGGACTTTTGTTACGTTGGTGAACAGCACTGTTACGCCAAGTCACTGGTGAGTGATTGTTTTGTCTCTGACACCCCAACAAAGAAAAATAGGCAGTGTACAGAGAGGTTACAATGTGTATTGACAAGACTGTAATGGAAAAAGTGGAAACTGTGTTTCTTTTCCCCTTTCAATCCATCTCTTGGTATAATGCTGCCCCCTGCTGGGCTGTTTACAATAATGCATTGCATAGCACCTGAAATCAACAACCTCATAAATTTTTTCTTTTCATATTTCACAGCAAAAATCTGTCGCTCGAAAAAAGTGTTCGGCCTGCAAAATTGTGGTTCACTCGATCTGCATCGAACTGCTGGAGAAGGTGAGTGTGGCTTCCAGCATCCCACAGCAGTGAAGAGTTCTTGAATCTCAGAGCATACATGTTCCTTCCTTCAGTTTTTGGACTGGATAGCTCCACCCCCGGGGGAGGAGCTTGATGAGATGCCTCTTAAAGAGCCAGCATTCAGAGTGAGGAACCCTTTAGCTTTCTCTCGGACTCAACTGGGGCTAATGGATCACGTTACACATCTGATCTTACAACCTATGAGGCAACGTTCAGACAGCAGATCAAAAAGAAACAAATTGAAAAATTTCCAACAGTTGGTTGCAAAAGTATGAACGTTTCTGCATTTTCTCATATTACCATCACAAAGATTATTCCATAGACCAACCCAACGTTCCAAACAATCGCGAAGTAGAAAGAAAATGATACATATCTTCAATTTATAAATAAAACAATATAAAATTTAGATTATTCAAATAACCTAACCGCATGTTTTTGGGATTGTGGGGGAAACCAGAGTAACCGGAGGAAAACCATGAAAGCATAGGGAGAACATGCAAACTCCTTCCAGGAAGGTCACCCGTGAGCCTCGAACCAACAACCTTCTAGCTGGAAGGCCACAGTGCTACCAATTCGGATCCAACCTTCGACGGCTAGCTGAACAGAAGTAACCCGAGAGCATGATGCTACCATCACCACGCTTGACAGTGGGGATGGCATGTTCAGAATGATGTGAAGTATGAGGTTTCCACCACATAGTTAAATTTTAATCTGCAAACATCTTTTGGTTTTCTTTTAGGAATAGCTTTCTTGGATCAATGGATTTGTGCAGTGCACGGCTAATAGCTGTTGTAGGAAACTCAGAGTGGAAGACCAGGAGATTTTGGTGTAAAAGAACAAGTTTAATATCCAAAGCTGCAGCTCCAAAAAAAAACATTCTTTCTTTGTGTCTTATACACTGGCAGCCCATACAACAGGTCTTGTATTTCCAAGAGTTATACCTTCTTTTCACCACTAGATGGCACTTTTGACACAGATTTGCAGTCTATAAAAAAATGAAAGCAAAAGACACACATATTTTATCAGATTTTTTTTAATTGTAATTGAAACTTTTGTAATGTTTAAAACACAAAATTTTACAAAATTACATTCAAAAAAACCTTTTTGAAACCTACACATTAAATAAAAATCAAACAATAGACGGGTTGTGTCATTGCTCCTCAATTCAGAACAGACTCTGTAAAGGGCACACTCGCCGGTGCTTGCAGAGGGATAAGTTGGCGCATATTCACCAAAAAACACCAATTACAATCTGCCGTCTGAATATTGGCTTGCGGTCTCATCAGTGACCGAGGTCGAGCCCTCCACAATCTTGGATATATCTAGCCAAACATTACAGATGTTTTTTTGCCAGACAGGTTTATTTTCTGACTAGTACCTTAATCATTCGTCGGTTGATTGGGCGAATCAGTGTCAGGTTACTGGGTTCTGTTTTAGCCAGGAGTCACTGTGGAAACCAATCATGAGAGTCTGGTGTGTGGGAGGTGATTGTGGTGAATTCATGATTGATCCGGGGCGCTTTTAATCTTTCTTAAGACTAACCAGCCTCACATAAATGGTAGGGCAAGTGGTGACTTTGGTCTTGTTGTTTTTTTTTCTGGTATTTTGTGTGGAATCGATTACCTGATGCTTAAGAAATGTTGGATGCTATTATCAAATCTTTTGTTTTGCAGATAAACTTCAGATGTAAACCATCGTTCAGGGAATCAGGCTCCCGGAATATCAGAGAAGTGAGTTCCTTCTTCCTTTAAAACTCAATTTCTCTCTCTTTCTGTCTGTTTTCCAATTCTTCTGAATGGTCATTAAACCCTCGACACTTGATTTAAACAGCAAACAGTGAATTCAGTCGATTCATCTGAGTCTGTCATGAACTCTGCTCTTAACCCCGCGATATCAATGTCCTAAACACCCCTTTAAACCCCGTTACACACCCGTCATTTGAAAATGATGTTAGCACCACATTTTACGCAGGGTTCGTAACCACAATTACGATGTTAACCCCACATTGCAGTGCTAAGTTTGTCAAGTGTGAAATGGAGAAGTGTTGGTTTGCCCAATGCCCCTGCCTCTCGCCCAATGTGCCCTGGGGATAGGTACCGGCAGACCCCAAAGGGATGGAAAATGAATGAATGAAACATAGTTTCTACCATTTGAAAATGCAGAATCCAGTCACGGTCAGTGAATCTGCCATGAAACGCCACCAGTGATGACCAAACACAAACAGCTGATGACATACTCAGCGGCATTTTTAAAGTGGTGTGTTGCCTGCTGTATTTCCATTCAAGTACAGCGAAACTGCAAATATGCAAATAAGAACGTGAAGCCGGGGATACCGGGGATTCCGTTTATCCAGGTTTTAGGATTGCCCAGGCTTAACAAAAAGCCCTAATTTGATATTTTTTTTTGTCCTACTTGAATTTTTTTTTTGTCCTACTTTTTTGTCCTCTTTTTGTCCTGCTTAAATACAAATATAATGCTTTATGACGTGTCCGAGCACCAGTTCATGTAGCCCTCGAATGATGGAAATATTACAGAATAACTGTAGTATTTACAGTTCTACAGAAAAGTAAACTGCAGAAACGTTTGTCTAGCTCAGGGGGAGCTCACTGAGCGAATTCCTCCGCGAGACAAAATAGACCCGTCGTAATGACTGCTTCAAAACTTGGTACAAAATAATCTTGTACGCATTACTGTTCGCAATGACTCGTGTCATAAAAGGGCTGATGCCGGAGGGATTCGCTGATTGTACGGCAGTAATGTGACAAAACTAAGTCAGAACAGAGATCTACCATCACCACCTTTGCGATTGCTAGCGTCATTCTAGGTTCTTTAGTGGACGAACTTTTAACAGTCGCTAAACAAGCTTTTATTTGTTCACCTGTGTGTCATACCCTGATCATGACAGAAAAAGTGAAAACGAAAGTTTAAACACAATAATTACATTTAAAACTCAAATGTACAAACAAACGAACCGCCGGCAGACATAACAAAAGGAATGAGGTGGTGAGCGTCCTTAGCCCACGCCAGTCTACATCAGCGTAGCGACAGCCAACACTAGCCCAGCATCAAACCGCGGGAGAAGACGTGCAGCTCACAGAGAGTCACGGCTCCTCCACCACACCCCTAAAGAGTGCTGGAAGGATTTTATCCGGGCCCACGTGTCCTCCATCAGCACAACTGACAGCTCCATCTAGATCTTAAATAAAGATTTACTAAAGAAGATGCGGGATCACACTGCGCAACAAAGAACACAGATTCATGAACCGTAGAGTCGCTATTAGACCCATGAAGCCATCTCCACCTTAAAAACACCACTAGAGCAAAATGTAAAGTAGTACAAAATACTCAAAAAGGCCCCAGACTTTGTGGAATACAAGAAGAAACCATCCTTAGCCGTGCTTTCCTGCAATATCCTACCACCACCTTTGAAATTAAACCATTATTGCACGCGTATGACTTGAATAAAGATGAGTTCAAACTATAAAAAATACAACACTATAAATGGAACTCTGGACAGTTGTCTGTAGAACTCAAGACTGTGGTGTGAACTACGATCTTGGATGCTGTTTGCAGTTTAAATCTTGATTTTACCCTTTGTACCCTCTGTTTTCCATTTACACCACCCCAATGCCTCTCCTGATCATCCCACTCTCTCCATTGCACGTCGGCTCCTTTTATTTCCCTGTCTGTTCACTCATTGGTGTGGGTTAGCGCTCCTGGAGGCGCAGAGCTTTCAGATGTCGTCCTTCTTTACGGGAAGTGAGGGGTGCTGCAGCTAAATGCAGTGCTCACACCTCTTTGATGCAGGTATCTCTCACATTTGCAACCAAGCTTCATTTATTGTGGCTGGATTTATTTGTAGAAAAAAAATTAACATTAAACTCCATTAAATTTAATTTAATTTAATTAAGGTGTTTGCTTGTAAAAGACATCCAGACTGGTCTGACTTTTGTTGGTCTATCTTTTCAGACTGATATTTGCCATTGACTAAACATGGGGTCAAACTTTGTAAAACTGTAACTTAAACTGAGAACCGCATTGAAACTTTAAACAGACCACACTTGTGGAGATTTCCTACTCTGTGCAAGAACATACCAACCGCTGCACAAAAGTATTTGAACCATTGGTTCTAAATATTTTCATTTGACGCATCATCAAAAATGAATGAGAAAAGGAAACGAGTGTAATCTTAGGATTATTTTTCTTAATCGTAGTAACAACTTACACTTTTGTTACATCACTGACAGCTCCCTAGAAACAAAACTGTTTACTCTAGCAACCACTTTTTCTGAACTTTTAGCTTGGGTGAATGAAAATGACATAATAATGTTGACTGTAGCACTATAAGTAATATAAAACAACCTCGCGTCTCTGAATCCTCCATAGCAACCAGACAGTTTTCCTAGCAACCAGTTTGGCTGAACCATTACTCAAATTTTGGAAGTCATAGAGACATAAGGGTTGATTTATTTCTTTTATAGTGACATAATGTACATTGCATTCTGCCACTGACCCCTCCGTAGCAACCAATTGGGCATATATCTACCTCAGCTTTTGAAAATCACAGACACCCCCGTAGCAATCAGACTGTTTACAAGCCAAAATCAAAGTTTGTGCACAAACTTTAGCCATCTAGCATTTTACAAAAAAAAAAAGGTAATTTGCAAGGTAGATGAAATGATAAAATGATTTTGTTCACTCGAATACTTAAAAATACTTGCTTTGACATTTGAAAAGCATCAAACTCTGATCATAAACCCCAATATTCACCTGAAATGCAATATTTCGGAAACATTATAACATGCTTTTTTATTATTCACTTTTCTTTCTTTACATTTCATACAGTAAAAGATTCATAATTAGTTATAAACCATTAATAATTCTATTTAAGCTTTCCCGTGCCCTGGTCATTCCATTTGATATTTGGTTTTGACATTTTTAAAAGCAACTCCACATGTTTTATTTTCCATGTCCATGTATTCCACTTCAGACTGGTCTGTTCAACACATTTGATATTGATAACCCTCATCTAACCTCTGGACACTGAAACAATGTGGTTTTTATTGTAGCCTGCAATGGTGCGCCACCATTGGGTTCATCGAAGAAGACAAGAGGGCAAATGCAAACAGTGTGGAAAGGCGGGTGACAGATCCATTTAAGCACTTCTCTAAAGACCACTGAATTCATGAATAATCTCTGAAAGAGAACTTGATGTTCCTTCACAGGGGTTCCAGCAGAAATTTGCATTTCACAGTAAAGAGATTGTAGCAATCAGCTGCTCCTGGTGCAAACAAGCAGTAGGTTTCTCCTCATTTATTGCCATTTACTGTAATATTACAGAGAAATACATACGTGTTACTCCTCTCTTTGCCTCTTTATTGTAGTATCACAATAAGGTGACATGCTTCATGCTGCAGCAGATTGAAGAGCCGTGTTCATTAGGAGCACATGCCGCTGTTATAGTTCCTCCTACCTGGATCATACGTGTACGCCGACCGCAGGTAAACTCACAGTACACTGTATGAAACCATTGATTTTGTATGCATTTATATAGCCATGGACATTTATAAATCAAAATGTAATCACCATTCTGATCTACAGTCAGAAACTACAGTTGTGCTCAAAAGTTTGGTGATTTTGGCCTAATAACACGCACTCAAAAGACACGAGGTGACCATATTCACCTCGACCTGTTTACCTGAAATCAATGCTTGTGCGGAAAAGGTTTCTGAGTTGTCTTTTATCCAGTGACACACCAACATTTCTGAATTCTGAGCGATGGGGAAAGCAAAAGGCCACAGAAGTACCAACCGGAAAAAGTAGTTGGACTGTACAAAACAGGAAAGAGGTATAAAAAGATCTCCAAAGAACTAGGAATGCCCATCAGCAGAAGAAGAAGTGGAAAGTGAGGCATTCGGGTGAAACCAACAAACATTTCTGCAAAGAAAATACAAACCTTCAGCTGAAATACAGGGTTCTCTGGGGAAAAAAAATGTGTTGCGGCAGTTTCGAGGAGCACAATAAGGAGACACTTGAGGAAAAAATGGATTGCATTTGGGTTGTCGAGTTTCCAGAAGAAAGCCATTACTACATAAACGCCACAAAGTAGCCGCTAATAAAATGCCAAACAGCTCAGAGACAAGCTCAAGACATCTGGAACAAAGGTATTTGGAGTGATGAGACTTTTTGGTCACAACCATAAACTCTACATTTGGAGAGGAGTTAACAAGGCCGATGATGAACGGAACCATCCCCACTGTGAAGCACCGAGGTGGGTTACTGATTTTTTTGGGGAAATGCACAGGAAACTTCCTTCAAATGCACAGGAATCTTGGTCAAAAATGTGCATCAGCCTGGAAGCTGGACGTGGTGTGTTACTAGACATTCCAACATGTTACCAAGTCCACTCAACATTGGTTCCACTATAACAAAGTGAAGGTTCTGGAGTGGATCTCAGTCTCCTGATCCCAATATCCCTGAACCACTCTTGGGAGAACTCAAACGTGCCGTTCATGCAAGAATTTACAAGAGCTGTAGACCAAGAAGAATGTGCTGTTTACCAGTAGAGAAGATAAAGAACCTCACCGACAACTACCTCAAGAGACTTCAGGCTCTCATCGATGTTAAAGGGGGAATACAAAATATTAAAAGGAGTAAACTCAGTTGTTTGACGATAAATGCCTTTACCCTACTCTGAGTTTGGAAAAAGTTTTTGTGTTATTCATATTTTCTGAAAAATGGCACAGAAATCAGAACATTTGTGTCGGAGTATGTAAATTTTTGAGCACAACAGTATGATGGACACCAGATTATGATGAATGTGCTTTTGTAATCATTTTACCCCGTTTTTAAATTCTAGTCCTCACTAAAATCAAGCAAAAAGAAAAAAAGGACATCTTTCAAACGGAAATCAAGCAAAAAAGGCACTGAGGTACGAGTATTGGGTGACAATGATGATGATGATGGTGATGATAACGAATTATAGGCAAACGTTTTCCCTCACTTCTTTTTTAGGACACTCGATGGAAACCATTTATAGTGAGACCGATTCCCTCTCAGCTCATGAAGCCCCTGCTAGTGTTTGTCAACCCAAAGAGTGGAGGGAACCAGGTACTATGGCCAATGCGAGGATTATAGCTAGTGTTCTGTATTTGTAAAAATAATAGTCTACACTGAATATTCTGCTCTATGTCGTAGGGGTCGAAAATCATCCAGACCTTTCAGTGGTACCTGAACCCTCGGCAGGTCTTTGACCTCAGTCAGGGAGGTCCTCAGGAAGGGTCAGTGGCAGCATGCAAAATGCTTCCAATTTAGTTAATTATGTAACTCTGTAAAGTGCAGTGATTTATTCTTGCATCGATTTATTTTCTTTGTTTATTATAGCTTGGAGATGTATCGCAAAGTTCACAACTTGAGAATTCTGGCCTGTGGAGGTGACGGCACGGTGAGTGATTGCACGCCAGTGCCTATGGTTTCTGATTCACAAAGCTGTATGTAGATGTAATCACAACCAGGAAGTTATAAGCTCTTCAAATAGGGTAGATCAAAAAGGCTCTCCTCTTTTGTCTTCAATCTGAAGTCTTCACTCATTCCCTTCCCTTTCTTTTTCCCTCATTTCCTCTTTCTCTTTATTTTCTCTCAGAGCATTGTTTGCTCTAGCAGAGTCATGTACAATGTTTCAGCTAAATAAAGCTGGGTTTTCTGTTAAATCTTCTCAAATCTTGCTTTCGGAGGCTTCTTTCTTGGTTTAGAATGAGTAATGTATAATAAAACCACACTATGGGTATCACTGTAGCACAACTGGCATAAAGACAGCTCTGTCCGTTTTTTCTTTCGTTTTTTATTTCTAAAATCAGCCTTTAGGCTTAGTATTTTTACGAATTCCATACATCATTTCTGCCCAAATAAGAGCTTTCCGCCTGTTTCACAATTTAAACAAATATAAGCAAAATAGGCGTGTTCTGCTGCATAGATTAGAGAGGGTGTGGCTCGAATAAACTTCGTTCATGGCACAGCTCCCCAAAAGGTGGACATTAAGGATGGAGAGGGATGTTGAATTAAGCGGCAGCTGCAGCAGTTCTCTGGGTTCTGCTGAGGTCGAGGACTTCTCTCCTCCTGAATCACCTGATCTAAACAGAGGCCTGCTTTGCAATGAATGTTCTTTTCCTTGTTTTCCTGAACCGTTAGCATCTGCCAAAACATTGGAGCGAAACTTTACTTAGCTGGTAAAATGCACACATACATGGGCCAAGCTTTAGACATTTTGGTTACCTCGTTTCAGGCAGGTTTTCATTGAAGGCGCCCTAGCAACCAAACTGTTTACCCTAGCAACCATTCATTCATTTTCCAACCCGCTTATTCCCTTTTTGGGGCCGTAGAACCCTAGCAACCAAATTTATGTAATTCTATCTCAGCTATAGTGACAAAGGGAACATTATATTATGTAACTGAACCATTCATAGCAACCTCATTGTTTACCATAGCAACCATTTTTGCATGTCATTATCTAAGCTACGGAAGGTCATAGAGACATGGGGGTTGGTTTATATCACTCATGTTGGCATGGGGAACTTTGTATGATATTACCGACCTCTCCATAGCAACAAAAACCTTGGCAACCACTCCATTTTGCTAATAAAACACTTTTAAAAGCCGACATCTGGTTAATAATTCATATACTGTGTCTTCCTATTTGGTTAAGTGATCTCAGACTCATGAATAATTTTGAGGTAGCGATGCATCAGATTGGTACAAAAAATGTCAGCAGAAAAATTTTTTCCAAACAGGAAGTCAGAAATACAGAATAAAAGATAGACTGCTGCTATATTTATATTCTCAAATGGGTTTCAGGTGGGCTGGATCCTGTCTGCGCTTGATCAGTTACAGTTAAAACCTGCACCTGCTGTGGCAGTTCTTCCACTTGGCACAGGAAATGACCTCGCAAGGACGCTGAACTGGGGAGGGGTGAGTTGAACCCCAGTCACGAATCTGAATTTACTTCATTGCACAGTTTTGCTTATTTTCTTCTACCGTGTGCACGCAGGGTTACACAGATGAACCGCTGAGTAAAATTCTTTCCCACGTTGAGGATGGGAATGTTGTGCAGCTGGACCGGTGGAATCTCATTCTGAAGTCGAACCCAGAAGCTGGGACAGAGGAAAAAGACGAGCAGGTTACAGACAAGGTAACCTCTAGGCTCAGTTCCACTGTATGCAGTGAGAAGCACCGAACTGATGTTTGTCTGCTCCTCAGCTCCCTCTAGATGTCTTCAATAATTACTTCAGCCTGGGCTTTGATGCTCATGTGACTTTAGAGTTCCATGAATCTCGAGGTAGGTGATAAATTCAATGTTACTGTATTAGCGAGAGCTAGTGTCCAGATTAAATGATGCTAATTCAGATGATTTGTTCTCTTTCTTCTCAGAGGCCAATCCTGAGAAATTCAACAGCCGTTTCAGAAATAAAATGTTCTATGCAGGGGTGAGTACCTGTACTTAGTTCTAGTATAGTGAGGATACACATACAAAATGTGGAAGTTTTGTCATTTTCAACGTAGCCACACCTCAACAGTAACTGACTGACAAAAAAAACGTTCTATTTAACTCGAAATAATGAATCACTAATTTATGGCATGAAATGTGTGTGTGTTTTTTATTTGTATTAATTTTAACTTTTTATTTTGAGTGGATAGAACAGTATGTAGAGAAGTGGGAATAAGTAGGGGGTGGGGGGGGGTAATTAAAGTTAGGGCTGCCAAACATCAAGATTTCTCCCAGATCAGTGAGCTTGCCTTTAATAAGCCTCTTATTTTCAACTTGTTACACATAATTCACCTGGTTGAACTCATTAATTATAATAATTATTATTATTGTCATTACATGAACAAAAGACAGCTTTGAACAAGTCACTAAAAACTTTCCAGGAATCTGTGCAAGACCAAAAATATATCTGTGGACATCAGGGACAAATCTGTATAGTATCTAAAACACTTTAGCGGGCTTAAAGCGTTCGAAAAAAAAAAAAAAAAAACGTAATGGTGTGGTCAACGTATGAAGCTCATTTTAATTGGAATGAAATGCTACAAGGGAAAATTCAACTTAAACCCTGCAATGAGATTTCTATCTAATGTATAAGAACGAACAAAAAAGGAGGGTGTTAAGATGTGACCCAAGCTCATGTATAAAAGAATCAAAAATTTAAAAAAAGTTCAAATGCAATAAAAAGTTAAAAAATAAAAATAATAAAAATTCTGATTCTGCGTGAAAAGTGTAAACTTTAACACTACGGTGAGATTTCAAGCTAATGTATGAGAATGAAAAAGATAGAAGGGGCTAAAAGTGTGATCCAAGCTTAAATTAATAGGAATTTAAAAAAATTCAAATGCTCAAAAAGTTAAATGCTACTACGAAAAATTCAGATTTTTTCGTTTACTAAATTTGTACTTAAACACTGCAGTGAGTTTTCTAATTAATGCATAAGAATGAAAAAGATAGGAGGGGCTAAAAGTGTGATCCAAGCTTAAATTAGTAGGAATTAAAAAAAATTCAAATGCTCAAAAAAAAGGAAAAATTCAGATTTATACTTTAAATTGATTAATTTATACTTAAACACTGCAGTGAGTTTTCTAGCTAAAGTATAGGTGTGATCCAAGCTTAATTTAATAGGAATTAATAAAAAAAAAAACTAAAATACAAAAGAAGTAAATTGCTGAAATCTAGTATTTCTAAATGTTTGTCGCAAGTCATGTTTTCTTTTTTCCACAGACAGCTTTTTCTGATTTCCTGATGGGTAGCTCCAAAGACTTGGCAAAACACATCAGAGTAGTGGTATGTATACTGTACAGAGCTGCACCAAACCAGCTGCACCGCGTGCTCTCTCTGCACAAACACAGAAACAATGCGTTCCTAGAGATGCAAACGAAGCTGAATGCAAGCCTCTGGGTTTGTTTGCGGTTCTTCTTGAGGTTTAGCTTCGAGAGTTAGTGCGTCTAAATGTGAATCTCATTGAGTTACACAGTGTTTGGTGCTTTTTCCTTCTCGTTATTCACAGTGTGATGGGACAGATCTGACCTCAAAAGTCCAGGATTTGAAGCTGCAATGTCTGGTCTTCCTAAATATTCCCAGGTAGGAGTTTTCTTGTATTTTCTCTCTCTAAGGCTCAGTGCCATCAAGTCAGTGTTTTAATGAATGATTTATGAGCTCAAGGGTTGTATTTGTTCAATACATTATATACAGATGTGCTCATACGTTTTGGATTTCCTTCAGAAAATATAAATGATGCACAAAAACGTTTTTCCCCACTTTTAGTAGCTGGGTGAAGCCTTTTATTGTGAAACAGCTGTGTTTGCTCTTTTAAAATCACAATAACAACAGAAGGTTTTCAAATAACCCTGATCTAAAGTTTAAGCCATTCATATTTTGACATCAATGACAGACTGAAGTCTCTTGAGGTAGTTGTCGATGAGGTTCTTTATCTTCTGCCAATGCTTCTTGGCAAAAAGCCCCCAGCTCTTGCATGAATGGAACGTTTGAGTTCTCCCTCGAATGGTTTGTTGATATTTGTTTTGATTCTGGTCTTACTGAAACACTATTATGTAATGTTCATCTCAGGTACTGCGCAGGCACAATGCCTTGGGGAAATCCAGGTGAGCACCATGATTTTGAGCCTCAACGCCATGATGACGGCTGCATTGAAGTCATTGGATTCACAATGACATCACTGGTAAATAATTCCTGGATACAACTGAAGTTTTCTTTTGTTTTTTCTTTACAATTGGCATCATTCGCATTGTTTGCTGTCACCCTAGGCCACTCTACAGGTTGGTGGTCATGGCGAGAGGTTAAATCAGTGTCGAGAAGTCGTCCTCACAACCTTTAAGCCAATCCCCATGCAGGTGGATGGGGAGCCTTGCAAATTAGCACCATCTGTCATTCACATCTCCCTTAGGAACCAGGCCAACATGGTGCAGAAAACTAAGAGACGGACCTCCATACCTCTGCTCAATGAGTGAGTCCTGATTGTGACATCACACTCGTTTATTTGCATAATATTTTACCGTACTGTTTCCTGAAGAACTCCTGGATTCCATTTTTAAAAGCTTCTGTTTTCAAGAGGCAACTTGAAACAATCATAAAACTCTGTTATGTAAAAGTGGGTGAAAGTCAAGTTGAAAAAAAAACAATGTACATTTTAGAAAACGCATTTAAAAGGGAATGTACAAAATCTTGCATGACCAGTGAACACGTGCATGACTATCTTTTTATCGTTAATAAATGCTAATACGCTCGCTTGTTCACAACACTGATGTTTTAGTCAGCTTTAGCAGAGGAGAAAATACATGAGAGGGTCAAAGTATGAACCAAGCTCATTTTTAATTGAATTGAAAAAGATAAAGTTGAAATTAAATAAAATAAACTGCACAGAAGGTAAATGCTACCAGGGAAAAATCTGATTTTTATTTATGTGACAGTGAAAATTATTTGCTTAAACGCTGCAGTGAGATTTCTAACTAATGTACAAGAACGAACAAAAAAGGAGGGGGTTAAGGTGTGATCCGAACTCAATTTAATAGGAATTTTATTTTTTTTTAATCAAATGCAATAAAAAAGTTAAATGCTATCAGGGAAAATTCTGATTTTTGTTTATGTGACCGTGAAAAGTGTAAACTTAATTGCTGCACTGAGATTTTTAACGAATGTGCATGAATGTAAAAGATAGGAGGGGGTAAAGGTCTTATCCAAACTCAATTTAATAGTAATAAAAAAAGGTCAAATGCAATAAAAAAGGTAAATGCTATCAGGGAAAATTCTGATTTTTGGTCATGTGACCATGAAAAGTGTAAACTTAAATGCTGCACTGAGATTTTTAACTAATGTATGAGAACGAAAAAGATAGGAGGGGAGTAAAGGTGTGATCCAAACTCATTTTAATAGGAATTAAATAAAAAAGGTCAAATGCAATAAAAATGGTAAACGCCACCAGAAAAAAAAATCTGATTTTTATTTATGTGACAGTGAAAATTATGTGCTTAAACGCTGCAGTGAAATTTCTAACTAATGCACAAGAACGAACAAAAAAGGAGGGAGTTAAGGCGTGATCCAAATCAATTTAATAGGAATTAAAAAAAAATTGAAATGCAATAAAAAAGATAAATGCTACCAGGGAAAATTCTGATTTTTGGTTATGTGACCGAAAAAAGTGTAAACTTAATTGCTGCACTGAGATTTTTAACTAATGTATGAGAATGAAAAAGATAGGAGGGGAGTAAAGGTGTGATCCAAACTCATTTTAATAGGAATTAAATAAAAAAGGTCAAATGCAATAAAAATGGTAAACGCTACCAGAAAAAAAAAATGTGATTTTTATATATGTGACAGTGCAGTGAGATTTCTAACTAATGCACAAGAACGAACAAAAAAGGAGGGGGTTAAGGCGTGATCCAAATCAATTTAATAGTAATTAAAAAAAAGAAGGTCAAATGCAATAAAAAAGATAAATGCTACCAGGGAAAATTCAGATTTTTGGTTATGTGACCGAAAAAAGTGTAAACTTAATTGCTGCACTGAGATTTTTAACTAATGTATGAGAATGAAAAAGATAGGAGAAGGTAATGTTGTGATCCAAGCTCATTTTAATAGGAATTTAAAAAAAAAAGGTCAAATGCATAAAATTTTAATTGCTACCAGAAAAAAAGTGTCAATGTGTCAATGAAAAGTATTTACTACCATATATATTTATTTGGTTTGCTCAAGTAATTTTACTTCATTTTGGGAAAAAAATGACAAGTTTGATTGCTGAGCTCATTGACATGTTTAAACATTAATTCATCACCGACAGAAGTACAAAAAACTGCCAAAAACAGGTGTATCCCAGGCATGAAGCTTGCTTGGAGAAACATTGCTATTTAATTTCATTGTTTGTAAATCTGAAGGCTTACATAAACCAGGTTTTATTGTGTACATGCTATTGATAAATGACGCTGTTTAGCTCAGAATAACAACAAATGCTCATGTTTGTAATATATTACTGTCTGGACATTGAAATCAATAGAAACCAGTGACTAGGTAGAGAGTCTGGGGTGCACCGCTTCTGTTTGTGCACTCATTTTCACCCTGATTGAGATGCACAAAGAGAATCTGCACGGGAAACCTTTATACCAGCTTCATACGTACTCATTGCTTTAGTAAGCAGTCGACACAAAAGTTGGAACATGAGCTCCCGAGTCTGTTAAAATGACCCCAGCTCCAAAATGTTCAAGGCTGGATTTGAGCAGAAAGTTGAACTGCTTTGATCGATGTCTCTTTTCATCGATCTGTTACCGAAACTGGAAATTTAGTGTGATTCACTTGCAGTCTAATTTCTTTTCCGTGACACTCGAAGTGAATAAATTACCCTCATTATGGCTTCAGAAGACAGGCAAGCTTGCTTAGTCCTGCTGAAATTGGATAATGGCTCGCCCTGAGGTTCTGGTAATTTCACACCTGGCCGCTTCAAAGGGGAACACATTATATATCGACTGCAGTTAGCCCCATAATGAAAGAAACCATGCTTAAACAGCTAAATATCGGAAGCGGAGACGGATTTAATTAGTGGGTTTGACAGCACTGCCATTTAGCGAAGTGCAGAACACTCAGCTGAGCCGATACTAACTGCGGATGGAGCAGCACTGTTATGGAAAGCTTTGTGTTCTTTGTTTGTGTGGTTCTTCTCACCATCATTTGTTTTCATTTTCTGAGTAGTCAGCAACCTTTTCCAGAACGGTTACGGATCAGAGTGAGCCGGATCAGCATGCACGATTATGAAGCTCTGCACTACGACAAGGAGAAGCTCAAAGAAGCATGTAAGTGTAAAAATCACAAGTATTTGACCCTCCCCTGTGATTTTACTTAATCATGGAGGGGTTTAGAATTTTCCAGAAAAATCCAGAAATCACGTTTTCATTATTTTTACAAATTAAACTTTTAAGTTTAACAGTCAAAACTTTTAAATGTTTGATACATATTGGCCTTTATTAACAATTACAGATTCCAAAAAGATTTTGGCCCACCCCTCCATACAGGTCTGTGGGGAAAGATGGAGGAAACCCCTTATGGAGCCACTTCTTGGTTTTCCGTGTGCTTTGGTTCATTGGGGAACCCTCTTTAATGCTCTGACTGAGGAAAAGAGTTGTTTCCTCAGTATCTCACAATACATGGCCCCCTCATCCTCTCCCTAATACAGTACAATCGTCCTGTTCCCTCTGAAGAATTATCCAGAGCATGATGCTTCCACCCCCATGCTTTAGGTGTGGTATTATTTTGAAGATACTCATCCTTCTTCTTCCTCCAAACACGGCAAATAGAGTCAAGACCAGAAAGTTCTGCCACAGGACTTTCTCCCATGACTTCTCTGGATCATCTATATGATCCCTGGACATGGGTTGCCTTAAGCAGGGGAAACTTCCATGCAATGCATGGTTTTAAACCATGACTTCTAAGTGTGTTATTGATAGTAACCTTGAAAACGGTGGTCCCACCTCTCCTCCCGCCATTGACCAGCTCCTCCTGTGTAGGTCTGGGCTGGTGCTTCACCAATCTTATCATCAATGATGCCCCACGAGGAGAGATCCTCCATGGAGTCCCAGTCTGAGGGACATTCATTATGAACCTCTTCCATTTTCTTACAGTTGCTCCAACAGTTTTTTCACCGACCTGCTTTTTTCCAGTTTTGTGAAGGGCTATAATTTTGTCTCTTGTGTCTTTTGATCTCTTCGGAGCAAAGCTTTTTGGTTTTGCTCTTGTTGCTCCTGTAGCGGGTCGGCGAGAGAGAACCGGACAGACACAGTCTGGTTGTGCAAAGGGTCCGAAACCAAAAGCCAAGGGTCAGAAATCTGTCCGATAAGCAAGTTATCAAATACTTATTTGTAGGGCTGTCAAATGACTAAAAATTGTAACCAGATTTTAACTTTCAGTCGATTAATCACGATTTGCAACAACACCTGAGTCAGAACCATTTTCCTAACTGAAACATACTACACACCATAATATTTCCTCTTTTCCTATTTCCACTGCTATGACCAAAGCATTCGCAGAGCCGCCGTCAGCAAGATTCACCGCGACACAGTTAATGTGTTCACAGAGTGTAAGTTGAATCGCGGCACGGTTGTTGCATGCACGGTCAGTCCCAGTGGTTGTCGTTTTACCTTCGATGACTCACTTACGTGCAACAGACAGGAACTATTCCTTACAAGCCTCCGCCCAATCACGCTCCTCCGTTTTTAATACAGTCAGCTCAAAAAACTTCCAATGGTTCACACTGCGCATGCGCGAAAAGCATTGCGAAATTTGACGTAATTAACAAAAAAATAATAATAATTAACGCAGCTAACGCTGTTTTTGACAGCCCTACTTATTTGACAAAGTAGTTTACAAATAAATTGTTAAAAAATCAACTACTTATTGACCTCAATGTAAAAAATATTCTTATCGTCGAAAAGAAATTATACCAAATAATATGAATTTTACCAAAATAGTATGTTTACGTTGGGGTGAGCCTGTAATTGGTTCTAATCAATCAAATTACTGTAACTTGAAGATCTAATTTTCTGAGGTAAAGGTGTCAAGATTCTGCTCCAGCTCCCTCCACTGCTTTATTTTGGGATTACGGCTAAGAGCAATCCTGCGTTCTAGAGGCGCTCCTGTCTTGGTTGTGTGTTTAGGGTCATTGTTATGCTGAAATCCTCGAGTGAGGGGCATTTAAAGATGTTTTGTGCTCTTCTATTTGAGTGGAATCTCATCAAGGACTCATCAGTTTCTAACTTTTATTCTTAATGTTTAGGTGGACTTTAAATAAAGTCGGTTTTACTGCTCTTACGAACAGTAGATGGAAATAATTGAGTTCCATGTTTTTATTGCATTGTGGCTTCATCAGTTCATAAAGGAAGAAGTTGCTGAAACCTCATTCATTCAAGTCTTTCAGCCCTTTGTTCCCAATTTTATGATTTTTGTTACCTTTTCTAAGATCAAAAATCTCTTGGTTACAGCAATAGGGCTTTGCTGAACCAACCAATTCACATTGGGTAAGTGGGCACCCTTAGTGCGTCTCCAGTCTTTGCAGGAAAACATTCACTCACCATTCCCTGATGACAATTTAGAGTCTTGCATTGCCCTTAAGCATGTTCTTGGACTTTGGGAAGAAACCAGAGAAACCCAGTAGAGCACATGCAAATTCCACTGAATCTTAGTGTTGCCCGCTTCACTTTGCAAGAGAATTTCCCTGAAGGCCCTTTTTTCTCTTTTCTATTTCTGCACAAACATCCATCTTTCACCACTAGGTGTCCCTCCATCACTGCAAAGTGATTTTAGAGCGCGATGGAATGCAATGATTCTCATTGAGATTAACGCTGCTGTTGTGATTTTTTATAATTCTAATGTTCATTCATGTTCTCCACTTTTGAGAAACAAAATGTTCCACTTTTGTGTCTAGCTTTGACTAATTGTAAAATTGTTGATCCCTGGTTGAAAGCTCTGCAACAAACACAGAATATAATCTAGTTCTAAACTATAATGCTAAAATTAATTCTTGGATGTTCATTTTAATTCACTCTTGGTGTCTACTGCTCCACTCTTTACTTTGTGGTGCACAAGCTCATGACGGGTTCCAGTGTCTCATCAGCTCATTGCTGTGAGACCCTCTTCACGCTTCTGAAGAGTCTCGATAATAGCAGCAACTCAACAGAATGAGGGCGTGAGCATTGAGAACAAACCTGGATTGAATTCGGCAAAGACTGCTCAGATGTTGCTTAGCAACCCAACATTCTTCAGTGCAACAGACCTCTCCCGTATCTCGATTTATGCTTCTTTCTTCCAGCTTTGCTCATCCCTCGCTCTCCACTTTGTCAGAGAAACTTGGTGTCCCCTCGAGAAAGCTCATTTATTTTCGAAATCTCACCGCTCCTCGCCAAAGCCTAAGAGACGTGCTTCTTAGCATCGCATGGCATGGATAGCTTTTGAACATGCACTACTGGATCCTCATGTTACAGAGTGAGATCTACGCCAGTTTCGTTTTTACAGCAGCATCAGCCCTACAGCTACGCCTGCAGTGGTTTCGACTGTTGTGCCGTCCGATAACCATCCAACGTGTCAGAATGTGTTTGATTGGGCCTAAACCAGTGCAGCTGCCCTAAATCATATGAGGGAGAGGAGTTCGCTTACAACTTAAGTAATAGAAATACCTCAGCGCTCAGCATAAATACATTCCCTTCAAAAAATACGAATTTAATCCATAGCTAAATTTCCTAACTTTTCATTTTATTGAACACTTATTTAACTCCATAACATGAAATGAAGGTAAAAATCTAAATCTTCAGTGTTTGTCACGTAGGTTGACGCAAAAATGAAAACACCCCGCAACTAAAACAACCACATCTGGTATTTTGTGTGAGCTGCGTGAGTTTTTAAGGACGGCACCAAGTCTTCTAGGTGTGGAATGAACAAGTCGGTGACAGATTACAGCATCTATCTTTCTCCATTCTTCATGGAGAACCTCTTTTAGAGCTGGATGGAGAGCTTCAGAATTCCCAACAGGATCGGGTTCAGATCAGATCATCTTCACCCCGTTCTTCAGAAATGCAGACGGGTGATTTGGATCATTGTCGTGTTGGAAAAATGATAGAGCCTCTTCTCATATAAAGCAGAACATTGTTGAGTTGCTCCCCAACAACAGCAGCCCCACATCGACAAAGCCACCACCATGTTTTACTGTAGGCACCAGGCTTTTTTTATTTAAAATCCCCATCTTTACGACGCCATTATTTCCAAAAACCGTGATCTGTGTCTCATCGCTCCAGAGTCTGGAGTCCCACTATCTTCATCTACTTCAGCTTTGGTCCGATCAAACTGTAGACAAGCTTTTTTTGCTTTAGGAGAGGATTCCATCATGGACGACACCCATGCATGGAATTCCTCTGCAGTGTGCGTCGTTTGGTGTCCCGGTAAACACTTTCTATAGCTTTAGCTGCAGTGAACATGTAGGTGATCTTCTTCAACCCTTCTCATCAGAAGATGGCCTGGATCTCTCTGTTACATGGCACCACTTAAGTCTTTCTGAAATGTTGGGATCACTTTTGTTGCAGTATTTTGACTGATCTTCTTGTAGCCCTCAGCTTTTTTGTATCCCAAATTTTTTTCCTTTCCCAGATTTTGTGACATTTTTCTTCCATGAGGAGCCGTTGCCGACAGCATGAAAGGGGAAGGGCTTGTTTTCGAGTAACCCCCTTTTATAGTCATCTCTTAAACGAATCACCTGTGATTGAGCACCTGTTAGAATTTCATCGTCTTAAGTGTGGCATGTTCTCATTTCTTACAGTATTACTCCCATTGCTGTTCAGTATCTTCGAGAGGAGAAATGTGATTGTCAAAATGCAGTGAGTGATAATCCTGCTTTTCTTCTGACTCTTTTTCTGTGTGTCTGTCCCTTTGGTAGCGATTCCTCTGGGTCTCATCGTCATCCCAGGAGACAGTGATTTGGAAACCTGCCGAGCCCACATCGAGAGGCTACAGGAGGTAAAATAGGATCTTTGGACTGTTAGATGGATTGGGGTTGAAAGTGAGAAATGAGTGAGGATAGGAGAAGAGAGCAGTAGAGAGGTGTAAGGGTTTGATTAATGATGGGATAGTCATTCGCTATAAGAATAAAATGTTACGGGATGGTGCTCTACATGATGTACAGAACCTGAGAATTTGTCCTGCAGTGAAGTTTTTATTCTATAGTAACAAAGAAAAGCCACCAAAGCCTTTATTACAGATGCTCTGTGTGTTGCACGTAGAATATTTGTTTTCTCTGGAGCATGACAAGGTGAGCAGAGTGCACTGGAGAGTTATGAAACTGGATTGTTGCTCAGGGGAGGGGGCTGTTAACTACTTTAATTTAGTTTATACATTAACCCACCATTTAACAACACTTTCTTCAACAAAAGAAGTGCAGACAAAATATTAATATTTTACATATTTTACATATTTTTGTGGTGTTAATTTGCAGCAAGTTTTGATTTACAGTAGCGTTATGTTCACAAAGGTCAATTGCAGTTTTGTTGTGCGCTAATGGGCCACCGTACAATACCTTTACCTTAACAAGCAAACATACAAGACCTTAAAGGCCTCTACGCACCGACCCGAATTGAGATTTGCATGAATCTTCAGATGCTTCTCAGCGGGGTGCTTTTCATCTGGGTCGAGGAAATATTGCTGCAATGACGCTCCCTGCCTGAAGATGGCGTTTGCTGTACAACAGATGCACTCCCCGCACATGGAGAGACAGGAAAGAAGAAGACGATAAATCAACAAACACATAAACTGTGTCTCAATGCAGAATTGTGCATCCTCCCAAGAAAGGGTCCTTCAAATGTGTTCCCTTTTCTCCTAATTTGGAGGATGTATCACGTAGATATTTGGCCTCAGATATCCCAAAATGTGTTCCGACAGAATCAACACAAAATAGGGAGTAAATACTAATGAATTTGTATTTAAATGTAACCTGTTTTTATGAAGGCCAGTAATGCAAGGGATTCTTTAAAGGCTGATGGTGATAGTAACATAAAAAAAGCATTTTGTGTTATATTAAAAACATGACTTTATTAACTCTAGCACACGTAGCAAACTGAGGAGTTTCGTATCCGGATAAAGATTTCAAATACCCGGAAACTCATTTTCTAACATGTGAAATAGAGGTTCTGCTGTCGCCTCTGCCTCAGATATCTCGCCCACGGAACGGTGGCTGAACGTCTTTTTGAGAATCCTGTATTGCAGTCTGATTGGCTTATCTTAACCGGATTTCCAGGAAAAATGAGTGTCCCACTTGTTTTCGTTCCCACGCCGCAGAACGAAATGCGATTGGTTGTTTGACAAGTCGGTCAAATGGACACATGGGTGGGTCTTCACCATAGAAACCAGCAATAATCAGCTTCACGAGACTACAGCTGCTGTAAATGATGCAGCTAAGACGAGTACAACCCTCAAAGATGTATCGCAGAATCAAAATTACGCCCTTTGTTGAAAACGAATTTGGATTTTGATTAAATTAGCATGTTGGTTTTGGCGTTGGTTCAAATATAACCGTCTCTGGGTCTGGAAAGGGACCGGAGTCCGTCTGTTGAGTACCCCAGGCATAGGAAAGACAAAAAAAAAAACAAGTTAAGAAATATAACAGTTAAAAATAACCCCTAAAATACTAGAAAATGTATTAGGCAAAGAAAAAAAAATCACTTCAAGAACAATAATAATATTACAAGAATTTTCCTTTCCAGAAGCATGCCTGCAAGACCGTCCCATTTACGAACACTTGATGCAGCCCGCTTGAACCTGGATTGAGACACGGCTATAGAAGAAATCATGGATGTCGAGTGATTTATACGCTTGTTGACTGATCACTGACAGAAATGTGGAGAAAAGAGAGGATTTGTGGCGCGCTGTTTCTTTCCTGTTTCGTCGCTATGAAAATGAGGGATGAGCGCCACCCAGCGACTCTTATACATCCTGTAAATAACTTCATTAAAAGAGCCAGCTTTCATTGGTCGTTCCCCTTGCAAAAAACCCAAATCCGATATGACGGTACGAAGCTCTTTTTCTTTGCCACCACTTGTTCGGTCTGATGTGTGAGCTCCTGTTTACACCCATGGTTTTTGATTAAGGCGCGTTGCCACACAAAACTTCGCACTGAAAATTTGTGTCTGTGTGTTTTGGTCTTAAAGTCTGGGTACTCTTCCTCTGCGTAGAGGAAATGTTAATGCAATGACGCTCCCTGCCAGAAGATGGCATTTGCGAGCAGCTCTTCTACAGCTTACTTACGTCATCAAAAGAGCCATCTTTCATTGGTCGTTCTTTTTGCAAAAAACAAATCCGATATGACGGTACGAAGCTCTTTTTCTTTGCCACCACTTGTTCGGTGTGATGTGTGAGCTCCTGTTGACACCCTTGGTTTTTTATCGAGGCAGGCTCTCGCATGAAACTTGGGATCGGTGTGTAGAGGCCTTGAAGCTTGTCATCTGCACACTTTTTTATTTGTTTTAATTATCCCCTTGCAAATGTTCTGGATGCAGCTCTGTGAGTGATTTAATGACATCTCTGTATCTAATGCAACGGGGTCTCCTGCAGGACTTTGTGTCGAGTCACCCGTCTCTGCAGCAGCTTGTGCTCCAGGTGGGTGAGACACCTGTGAGAGGTGAGGCACGTACTCCTGGAGCACTTTCAGGAACTGGAAGAATGCAACAGCAATTGAGAACTCTATGATTTGAGCTAGGAACATCTATGATTTCGAGACAATCCTGACAAACTTCAGTAGCACGTTTATGCACTGTACTCCAGCAGTCGGCTCGGAGGCAGACATGTTTACAGTGAACCTCCAGAGAGACTAAACAAACAGAGTGTGTTATCAGATAGAGATAAAGCTGATCCCTCAAGCGGAGCAACTCATCCTGCTGTACATCTCTCCCTTTATAGTCCCCGTCAGATCGGAGCACCTTCTAGTGAAGAGAGCTCTGATGATTACAGCATTGCATTCAGAAAGATAGTCCACTTCAAATGAGCACAAATTAAAGCTAACAGTCAGAGGCTGATCCCTGGGTCCTAAGTGCTCCTGTGTTCTTGGCGTTGTCCTAAATTAAGTCGTGTGTAGTCCGTGTTGAGAATGGCAGCTTCTCTATAGTGATGCTGCATGCCGTTGTCGTGTTCGGGTCTGTCTTGTACTGTGCTTTACTCAATCTCTTGCATGATTTAGAATTTAGTGAAAGATGGACATCAAATAAAAGTCTGTGTGTTGACAGTTGTGAACGTTCTCTTTTGAGTTTTGCTGTTCGTTACTAGTCTGCCTCTCGTCTTTTACCTCTTTCATTTTTCTCATTCGCAGGAAGGTGACGGCACCAAAGCAAAGGCTTTGTCGAATCAGAGGCTCTCGCCAAAGTGGTGCTTTCTTGATTGTGAGTATTCTCTCTCAGTCGATTGGAGGCTGGAGTCTTCACAATGTGTGCCTCAAGGTTGTGGGCAGTTGTTTATCACTGTGCAAAGCTGTAGGTGTCTCCAGTGAATAAATCGGCAGAAAGTAAAGGTCAGAGATTAAAAACCCATAAAAGTATTCTTTTTACCAGAGCCAGAATTTCGGTTAAAAAAGAGACAAAATTGTATAAGAGCAAAAAAAGATGAAGGATGATGGTGCTAATGGGATCAGATGGTTGTTCCTGACACTATTAAATTTCGGAGTATGCTGCTGATCTGGGGTTTTGTGAACAAAAATCTGCTTCAAATCTCCATCAAAGAGCTGGAGAAATGTACATTTCTGGGTTTTTTTTTGTCTACAACTATTGCCACCACAATCTGATTCTTGTGGCTCAAAATGTCATTTTGTCAACCCCTTTTACTCCTATTATGATACTGTAATTATAACAGTTTGACTGGTATTTTTGTCTTGTTTGATAAAAATAGTGTTTGTACATTCACATTTTATTCTTTTTTTTGTCAAATGAAATACAACTTTCAAAATATTTGTTATTTTATTATGTTTTAAATGTGCAGAACAGTGTGTAATAAAAGTAAAAAAGGATCTGAATTTTCAAACAAGTTTCTCTTTACAACTATAAGTGTACAGCAACAAAAGGATAGAAAAAGTTTTATTGTAGGCCGATTCGACTAAAAGTTATTTTGTAAGTAGAATTAATATTCATCAAATATTTGATAGAATATGGGCAGGGAATATTTTATTCTTAAAAACATGAAAAAGACCACATATGCTCACACAGTGTTTTTTTGGCAAAAACTAATAAAACGGATACAAAAATGACAGCATTGTATTAATTTTTAAACACACAACCCCCAAAATAAAATCCGACTGAATCATAGGAAGACAGCACATTTAAAGGTACAGCCCATAGCTTTAAAAAAATGCTTCCAACCCAGTAGACAAATCAGACAGGTAGCGAATCATCTCCAAGGGGCCAGTTTTGAGAGGGAGGGTTCAGAGTTCAGGACAGGGAAGCATGAGCCTCAGAAAGATACAAATGGAGCATAACAAACACAAGCTATTGGTTAAGAAATGTGTTTTTTTATGATTTCCCCACCTTTAAATAGGATGAGAATTCATGTGCTTTGCCCCATTCACTCAGTCAGAGATGTGGACTCGTGTCATATGACTTGTACTAGAATTCTAAAGACTCGTGACTTGACTCGTACTTCAACCCCAATCACTATCGACTTGACTCGGACTTGATCCCAAATGATTCTCAACTTGACTCGGACTTGAAGCCCAGTGACTCACAACTTGACTCAGACTTGAACCCCAATGACTCGCAACTTGACTATGACATGAACCCCATTTGACTCGTGAATTGACTCGGACTTGAACCTCAAAGACTTGTGACGACTCTGACTTGAACCATAATGATTCTCGACTTGATTCTGACTTGAATCCCAATGCTTTGCGACTTGACTTGGACTTGAACCCTAATGACTCGTGACTTGACTTGTACTTGAACCCCAATGACTCGCGACTTGACTCGGACTTGAACCCTAATGACTCGCGACTTGACTTGGACTTGAACCCTAATGACTCGTGACTTGACTTGTACTTGAACCCCAATGACTCGCGACTTGACTCGGACTTGAACCCTAATGACTCGCGACTTGACTTGGACTTGAACCCTAATGACTCGTGACTTGACTTGTACTTGAACCCCAATGACTCGCGACTTGACTCGGACTTGAACCCTAATGACTCGCGACTTGACTTGGACTTGAACCCTAATGACTCGTGACTTGACTTGTACTTGAACCCCAATGACTCGCGACTTGACTCGGACTTGAACCCTAATGACTCGCGACTTGACTTGGACTTGAACCCTAATGACTCGTGACTTGACTTGTACTTGAACCCCAATGACTCGCGACTTGACTCGGACTTGAACCCTAATGACTCGCGACTTGACTTGGACTTGAACCCTAATGACTCGTGACTTGACTTGTACTTGAACCCCAATGACTCGCGACTTGACTCGGACTTGAACCCTAATGACTCGCGACTTGACTTGGACTTGAACCCTAATGACTCGTGACTTGACTTGTACTTGAACCCCAATGACTCGCGACTTGAC
>SRMA01026257.1:163227-200603 GCA_007224835.1 Danionella cerebrum
GGACTTGAACCCCAATGACTCGCGACTTGACTTGGACTTGAACCCTAATGACTCGCGACTTGACTTGGACTTGAACCCTAATGACTCGTGACTTGACTCTGACTTGGATCCTAATGACTCGCTACTTGACTGACTTGAACCCCAATGACTCACGACTTGACTCGGACTTGAACCCTAATGACTCGCGACATGACTCTGACTAAGTATGCACTCTGTGGGTATGCATCTGGGCATAATGCTTCTGTGTTGGTCGAGAGAGAGGGAGGAAGGAAGTGAAGAATAGACGGACTGATAGAGAGAGAGGGAGGGGGAAGGGAGGTTGGGAGGGAGAGGGAGAGACGAGTTCGAAAGAAAAGGCTGGACTTGCCCTGTTGTGACAGTAGTAACTTAGTCCCACCGCTGCACCCAGTCACCAAAAGAAAGGGCTGTTGTCACATGTGAAGATTTGAACATTTACCTGCAAACGAAACCAAAGACCTTTCAGCATATCCTCAGACACTGAACTGCTGAGAAGAGAAAGGTTAATTATCTAAGTTTTGTTCTCTGCATGAGCTGATAAATAGCTTTTCACATACTCTTCGGTTAAGACTGTAGGTTTGTGTTGAGAGGGGATTGAGTTTCTCTGACAGCATCTCAAGGTATGCAGAGTCACTCATCATTATCCGCAAATCCTCTTTGGGAGTGGAGGCATATTCACAAAGCTAGCACATATCAAACCAGGGCAATGGCTGGATTCTGCGTTCCCTGTTCAGTTACTGCATCTATCTACCATTTTTTTCCACTTCCCTCTGTTTAGTCTCCCCACCTGCCCAGAGGAACCCGCATCTCCTCATAAAACAGTAAAAAGCTTCAGAGGGCTTCATTACCAGAGATTACAGAGTTTACAGTGGCTCTTCTGATCTCAGCTCAGTATTATAAACATAGTGTCTGCTGTTCCCCAGTCCAAGAACATTTTAAAACTGATTCCAGAACAGAGGTGTTAAGCATAGCAGGTACTCTGTGCTGCTAATGTATTCTTGGGATTTGTTTACAATTGCATCTAGTCGGCTCTGGCTACTGTGGTACTCTCCTTTTTTCCATCCTTTAATCAACTCTTTTGAGAATGTCTGTGTATTCCGTGGTCGTTATTTTTTTCTGGAACTCAGATAATAGAGGTTGTTGTGTATCCTGATCTTTCACGAGTTCACGGCCCTGATCTGCCTAGACGTGGAGCATGAGTTGACGGGTATGAGTTCGAAGGCTGTCCGAACACAGAGTAAATAAAGTAGAAACAAAGCATTAGAAAATTGCTAGTAAGAATAGCTAGACATAGTAGTAGTAGTAGTACCCTTTATTTGTCACGTACACTGTTACATGCAGTGAAATAAGACCCCTCTGGCCACAAACATAGAATGGTGAGGATAGGCCAATGTTGAGAGGTAGGATTTAAGAAAGAAACTGAGAAATGGGTATACATTGGGTAAGGTAGCTCAAAAAAGAGCAGGTTAAAAAAAGCCATTGCAACCAAGCACATATAGACATAATACAGGAAAAAAAGACATTGCAGGAGGGGGTAGGGTCAGGGAAAGTAGGTGGGGCCACTGCAGTCAACAGCTGACATTTTCCTGCTGCCATGATAGGTGCTGTACTCGTGGCCCGTTCAGATTACAGCGGTTGGGAGAAGCTAACGGAGGTGTGTCCTTGAAGAGGGAAGAATGCAGAGCGTCTCAATATCTCGCTCTCTCTGGGAAGTATTTTGACTCCTTAATGTCCTTCGAGGCCTGAGGAGATGAGGGAAAGCCAAATGGAAGAGAAGTTGATTTTGGGTCAAAATCTGTAAATTTCCACAGATTTTTAATGTCCATCACCGGTTTCCATTTTATCCAACATCCATTGCATAGCTGTCAGTCTCTCCTCGATGATATCCAGTTTGCGGTCACAGACCAATGAATGATTCCTGACGGATTTAAGTCCATACAACATTTCATTTCCCGCGGGCCAGCTTAGCGGGGTTTTGAACACTGACCGCTTTTGCCGAGAGTTCCACATATTCTGATCAGCAGAATCCCAGTTATCACAGTTCCAATTCAAAAAATGTTTTCGACATCCTCCAGGAACAGAGCAGCCAGGAACACGATCTATCACGTGGCCCAGGCATCTATTGTGTAGCCAGCAGTGAAAGTTCCTGCAGGAAGTGGTCTCCCCTGAACCCGCGCTCCTTGTCGAGAAAATGGTGTCAATTGTATTCAGATCCATAGGTCCTTTTCTTTGGAGAGCAGGATAGTGAGAGTCTCTCACATACAGACAAACACAGAGCCAGCAGGAACAGATATAAGGGAGAGGAGAAATATGCGACTGCCTCCGCCGAGAGCAAGAGAGAAAATTGTGTTAAAACACATTTTAATAATATCAAGCATAAAAGCTAATATTATAAAGCACGATAAAAATGGAAATTAAAACATGGTTATTGGTATTATAAGCCTTATTTTTGTTGGGAAAACTATGATTTTTTTCCCAACTCCAGCATCATTTGCTGTCCCCTTCGGGTGGTCTCGGTCATCGGAAGAGTTAGCTCACATTGAAACAAGAATACAGTTTTGAATAAAGACAACGAATACTTGGTAATACTGGGCTAGACCCAATTTTTGCCTGTGCATGAAAATCCCAGTAGATCAGCATCTGGTGATCTGGTGAATGCAGATCGCCTTCTCCATATCACTGCCATGGCTGATTAGAAATTTGCATTAGTGAGGAGTTAGACAGGTGTACCTAATAAAGTGGCCAGTATACTTCAGATTGTTGAGTGTTTTTCAGAAGTGAGAAGATTTTGAAATAGTTCTCTTTTGTTTGCTTCACTGATCAGCTTATCGAGTTGAATGTTTGTCTACGTTCCCCTTCCAAGCACCATCATCGTCATCATGGGACGATTATCGGTCAACTGCAGTTTCCTTTCCGCTGTTTGTACCATTGTTAGAGTTTGGAGAGGATTAAATAACACATTTTAGAGTGCACTTTTGGAAAGTGCTGTTATGTAATTGATTTGTAAATTAGTGCCGTATTCTTTTCTTCTCCAATACCTTTTAAAAGGCCTGATTTTTCTTTTTAATGTTTTGTGTTTACAGCTACGACAGCCGATCGATTCTACAGGATTGATCGAGCTCAAGTGAGTCCATACAAAACCTCTTGCAGTAATTCATGTCACATTTGAGGACAATCAAGCAGAAGCAGATCATTTCTATTTGTCTCGTCTGTCTCTCTTCTCTCAGGAGCATCTTAACTACGTGACTGAGATTTCTCAAGATGAGCTCTTCGTTTTGGACCCAGAGCTGGTGGTCACAGAGACAGTCGGCACATCACCAGGCATGCCAGAGCTGTTGGACTCCTCGAGCAATGTCTCATCCAATCCTCGGAAATTTGCCTTCCCATCATCCTCTTCTTCTCCACCAGACTCTCCTGCTCCCAGGTTAGAAATCATTAGCTTTTGATGCAACAAGTGCCTCTCTTTTCTTAATCATAGGAGAGAGAAAAAAACCTATATATATATATATATATATATATATATATATATATATATATATATATGGGGAATAGATTCTTCCTTTGAGTTGGTCAGTTTTGTTATCTCCAGGGGAGTGAACATCTGGTGTGTTGTTTCCTCCTCTGGATTGAAGCAGCGAATGCTTCATAGATGGCGCTATAACCGACACTGTATATAGATTCATTCAGACATGGACTTTTAACACACATGGCAAGTTTCATCCTGATCAACATTGTATAGCTCAGTTATTAACAACTTCCTGTTTCAAACATTCTCAATTTAACACTCCTTATGCCTTGCGATAAGACTGGTGGAGTATGGAGATGGACAGATTTTTGCGTGACCCATATTACTTATATTTAAGTCTTGGTACCCTACATGTATGCCCAACTTCATTACCCTACGACAAACTGTTAGTGCACCATAAGCTGAAATGTGTTAAGTGGCGCTATATAATAGGCGCTATGGCGCTATTTTTCAATATTCATTTTTTGAACCAAAGCGAACCAGTTCATTTTTGCCAGTTCTGACGTTTGGGTTAAATTCAGTGACTTTTTGAGCACATTTAGACCCTCAAAAATGCCAAGAAAAGATGCAAAACAACAATAATCTGAGCAATTCTATCCGAGCAAATCTATGCGTCAAGCTCTAATGATGAGAATGGTTTAGTAGCGTAGCAAAATGAAGCCAAAATGACAATTTGTTTACGTCTTGCCTTTACAATTTTTTTAAATGCTGGAATGCTTATCAAATGAAGAAAAGTCAAACCCATCGTTTGGATCAGCGTCCGACTCGTCACTAAACTTTTTGTTGGATATACAAATTCAACATCAATGACAGCAGCGTTTGTTACACACACACCAGCCACCTGGTGGCAGTAGTGCTCCTTTGTACAAATTAATTTACATTAATTACCACCAATTAATTCTAAGGTATGTTTAACTTCCTGTCTACATGGTTTTGATAGCTTCTGCTTCTCATATGTAAAAGACACATTACAAATGAGCACATGGAGGAATATTCATACGTGATCGTTGACTTATATTTGTATAAATGTGATTCTAAAGTCATATGTGGTCTGCTTCAGAGTGAATTAAACAGAGAGTTTCCTGCAGCGCAGAGCAGAGCAGGGTAAGAGCTCAGGAAAGAGAAATAAATAGTTATTTCTTTCATGTGGCATGAAATCACAATAAGATTAGATCTTTTGTGCAGATCAATTGGCTTTCCAGTCATCTGACCAAAATGTCTTTCCCATCACAGAAAATTTGAGTAATTCATCAATATATTTAGTTCTATTTCTATTAGTTTGCTCTTTATTGATGTTTTTTAATAGTAATAGGAATGTCTAGTAGTGTTAGCTGTGGTGAAAGGTTTTAAAAGCTTGCTTTGGACCACTCTGAGGTGGAAACTAAGACGGCAATCAACAGTCTATGAGTCTCCAGCCCAGCTTTTCGACATGAGACTAACTCCAAAATGAGATTTTGTATAAAAAACTGACTTTAAGAATGCAAAAATAATCAACTAATCCTAGTTCAGATAATCCCGAAAAGGAGTGTTACTATGGTTACAATGTAACGCATTGATACAAAAAGTGATCAAACCAGAAAACCTTCACGGTAAAAAAAATTTAATCAACACTAGCCAGTCCGTATTCAGACAGACCATAGAATAAACTAAAATAAAGGTTTAGGTGTGGGTCACAAAACACATGATCACTATGAAACTATTAAATGAACTGGGATTCTTGTTGTTTGAAGCGCTAACACAGAATCAAATGTTCACTGAATGCTAATTTTAGCTCGTTTTAGGGACCGGTTAGTGGTAAATAAAGGAAATAAATGAATAGCACACCATCCAGCTTTTGAGACTTTATGAGTATGATCCTGTCCATCTAACTGCGTCAGTTAGACCAGTCTGAGCAATTTGAAACGTTTGGTTTTGTTTGTTTCAGGATTTGTTTTGTTGGAATTTACCTTCTCATGTTTGGCACAATATATAGCACTCTTTGCTCTTTACAGGTGTCCTTGGATCAAGAACTTTCTCTCAAACTGTGTTTAATGCACTGAAAAAAATGAGTTTCACTTTAATCAAGAAGGAAAGTTTTAAACGCAAGTTTTGTCACCTATCCAGAAATGGTACAAATTAACTGCAAATATGTCCGAAAATAGAGTACTGGAGCTGTGAGATCCAAATTTAATATCTTGAATGACTTCCATGAGCTTGAAGGACTGTATCCATGTGTTTTGGCAAGGATTCTAGCAATTTATTGATGAAGTAATCAGGAATAGCAAAGAAAGCAGTCTTACATGCCCCTCTGAGTTCATTAATATTTTCCAGTTCTGTCTTCCGTGCTTGCTCTTTCATCCTACCCCAGACATGCTCAATGATGCATGTGTTTGGTGACTGAGCTGGCCAATCCTGGAGGATCTTGATCTCCTTCGCCTTGAGGAACTTTGCGATGGAGCACCTTCCAGCTGCAGAATTTGACCTCTTTTATGGTTGAGAATATAAGAGAAATCTAAGATTTCTTGGTGTTTTGTATTATCGATGTTGCCTTTCATACTGGAGATCTCTCACACCCCTATACTGGATGTTACACCAGACCATTACTTTTTAGCTACCAATCTTCTGTGATATTCCAGTAGGTCCAACATTTTCCAACATCCATCCTTTTTGCAAGCTGTGGGCCTTGTGAAATGCCTTCTGCACACTGATTTGCTCATGGAGGCCATTTTGAGACAAACTGTTCTAGTTGACGCAGGGACGTCGGGTGACAAGGTCTCGTGAAGCTCTGCTGCAGTGAAAAAAAAATAGACGGTCCTTGGATTTTCAATCCAACAAACGTCCCTCTCGAGCAGTTTTCTTGTAGGGTCTTGCATGACCTGGGCTTGTCAGAAACATCTTCAGTCTCTTTAATTCTGTTTTTAGCCTCTGTTCTCGACGCTGAGACACTTTCAAGGTGTCTGCCGCCACATCATCTATGAATCTGGTCTTCGGCCTCTTGATAATCAACACCGTAGTCGCTGGGTGAATCTTATGCATGTTTGTAGAGGTCTAGTGGCAGTTTTGCAGTGAAACATTACAAACGCGGCTGGAATTAAGGATATAAGGATTTTTAAGTGTCATATATATATATATATATAAATACATATATGCTGGGATATAAATATGTATGTACAACATTGTAAAAAAGAGCGGTCAGAGATATATATTAAGGTATAGAGGTTACATTACACATTTGTACATTGCACTTATGGGATTATTTTTATATTGCACCATAAAGTATATATATTGCACCATGAGAAAACAAAAATATACAGAGATGTATCTGTATTGCACTTGTATGCTATATATTGCACTTGGAGAAGGTATAATATACGTTGACATAAAAAGGGGGTGGGGCATTTTTGAGCCATTTCTTGTCAATAAATCTTGATTAGTGATATATTTCAGGTGCATTTCAGGTCAATTTGCACACAAGCAGCAAGACTTGTCTCAGGGCCAGAACTCTTGAAGTGTTGGACAGACCGGTCTCATTGAGTTTTTAATTATTCACTATTCTAATGATTTCCTGTATGTTCCTTCTGCTTCCACAGAAAACCCACTAATAAATCTGATAATGCATTTAGCTCCTGTGGATGAGATGGGATTGATGGATTGACTGATTTGAATGATCCAGTGGTTCACTACCATCAACTTCCTGTTCCCTCCAGCTGTTCAAACCAGTGCATTGTGTTCTGCTAAAGTACAGGCGAGCTGCAGCACTGGGTATAGCGCTCATCTGATTGTCAGGATTGTGTAACTCGTCTGACGGGGGCTTCAGCTCCCAATGGAAAACATTGAGTGAACTCTCCGAGCACTTAGTCCTGATGCTGCCACTGTCATCATGTGTGATGTGCTTGTGAAGCAACAGTCTGCCTTCTGTCTGCAGGAGCCGCAGGTGCTTGAGATGCACTGATACAGGAAGTGCTTTATCTCTGAACTCTGTTTCCATCGTACGTTTCACTGTAAAGTGGTCATTTTTCAGCATTATTGATTTAAACACAGCCTTTGTTGAGTTCACACATCTAAGTGGTCCACATCAAAGCTGAAGCTGCTTTCAATTAGGCCTCTTTACTTCGATAATGATGTTTGTTGTTTGAGCTCTGCTGCGTTAGAAGCAGGCACAGCTAGTAAAAGTCAGCGTTTAGCTTGGATGCTGGATGGCAATCAATTTTTTTTCTTTAAAGTGTGGGAGATTGTCTTGAAAATATGTAAAAGCAGCAGCAGGAAACAGCTCTTAATGTTTTCTAGTCCCTCCTTTAACATCAATGTCTCTTGAGGTAGTTGTCGATGAGGTTCTCTATGTTCTCTGTTGGTAAAGCAGCACATTCTTCTTGGAAAAAAGCCTCTACCTCTTGTAAATTCTTGCATGAACGGCACTTTTAAGTTCTCCCCAGAGTGCTTCAATGATATCAAGGTCAGGAGACTGACCTTCACTTTGTTCTGGTTGAACCCATCACGAGTGGACTTGGCCTTGTGTTTTGGATCGTTGTCGTGTTGGAATTTCCATTAACGTCCCATGTGCAGCTTCCGGGCTGATGCACATTTTCCTCCTGGATCAATCATATCAAGTTTCCTGTGCCTTTTGAGCTCACGCATCCCCAAAACTTCAGTGACCATGCCTCCGTGCTTCACAGTGGGCATGGTTCTGTTCATCATGGGCCTTGTTGACTCCTTTCCAAATGTAGAGTTTATGGTTGTGGCCAAAAAGTTACATGTTGGTCTCATCGCTCTAAATAACTTTGTTCCGGAAGTTAGTAGCTCTAAGCTGTTTGGCGTATTGTAAGCAGCTACTTTGTAAATTTTGTGTAGCAATGGCTTTTTTTTCCATTTTGTCAGAGAGCACTGTATTTAAGCTGAACTTTGTGGGTTTTTCTTTGAGTCCCTTTCAATTTTTCTGGCAGTTGTAGCAGAAATCTTTGTTGGTTTCACCAGAATCTCTCACTTTCCCCTTCATCATCAGAGTTTGAACACTGCTGGTTGTCATTCCCAGTTCCTTGTTTTGTCCCCATTACACTCTTGCTTTCCCCATTGCTCAGAATTCAGAAATCTCAGCGCATCACTGGATGAAAGAGGCAAGGGTCTATCAGGAGCCAGAAACTCAGAAACCTTTTCTGTACATACATTGATTCCAATAAAACAGGTCGAGGTGAAGATGGTTACCTTTACCAGTCACTCGAACACTTTTGTGTCAGTGTTTGTGCATTTTATCAGACAAAAATCAACCTTTGATCAGAATCATTTAGAAAGTTTCTGTTGTCGTTATATTAAAAAACGCAGCTGTTTGACAATAAATGGCTTCACTCAATTTCAGAAAAATCTGAAAATTTGCTGCATAGAAAATTTGTTTTTTGTTGATAAGTATAGTTTCCATACAAACAAACTAAACCTTGCTGTAAAGAACCGAACCTTGGAGCAGGAGGTAGGGAGGGGACAGGAAGTTGACGGGTAGTGGTGCTTCTGAGTTGTGGCAGTTTGAGCATTTAATCGAATAATGAAGCACATAGTCTTATGTTATTCGCTGTTAAATATTTCTATTATTTTTGACATGGGGGGGGGGGGTGCTTGCCAGTCTTAAAGCGGTGTAGCGCCTCCTTATTGAATGGTAGGGGAAACCTTGAGCAGTTTCTGTAATTCTCTTATGGCTTTCTTGGGCTCATCCCTTTTTTACCTTCTTTTCAATGGAATTTCCATTTCCTTTATATAGTTTCGATGCATTTAATCTCTGGCACTTTCAGCTCTGGATTAGTTTTGTGGCAGCTGCTCTGCTCCTGATTTATTGTTAGTCAGTCACACAGTGCCACAGCCCTGTTGATGCGTTTGGCAGGCAGGCGTTGGTACATCCCTCAACTCCCTCGGGCATGAAATAACGATCTTTCACCGCGCCGACATTGAACATGCTTTTATTCAATACAGAATCACAGAGAATTGCTCATGAAAGGAATATTAAATTAATAAAACAAGGTAATTATCCTTTGTGCTGCTCTCTTTGTGGTGTTAAGTGCTGAGTTTGCCAGGCCGAGCTGTGGCTGAACAAAGTGATGGCAGACATTGTCATGAGTCTCGAGAAATGCTTTCTTTCTTCCGCGTTCGTTCTTGTGCGGTGTACTGTTTTCCTCTCGCAGCAAACGAGATCAGACTGCTGCGGCATGATGTATGCACCAGTGAAGATCAAAGGGGAGTGTCTCCATCTCTTCCTCTCCATCCTCGTCTTCAGTTTATAATTTTTTACCTTTCTCTCTAATTATTTTAGGGTGAATTTTAAACATTGTAGATGCGTCATGTTGTCTAAAACAATGAGGACAACTCTGCAATCAAGTGTGAAGTTGAAAATTTAATAATGTGACTTTTTTTTTTAAGTGTAAACTGTAAATATATATTCTCTTTGGCTTTTTACACCAATCATGCAATACCTTCTTGGCCAAATCTCCTGCTTGATCTTTTGTTCCTTTGTGGTCCAATTGTGCTTTACCTGATGCTTGACAAAAAATATTTGAAAGAATTTTGAAATATTATTTTGCAATATTTTGCTGTTTTCTCTGAACGATGAATCTGATTGTGTGTAATTGCGTCAGATGTAGAATATTCATGTAGGCCTTTGCTGTCAAACCTTATGTGTGTTCCTCCTGTTTCTGCAAGAGTTAACATACACAATTTTTTCGTGGTGATGATGCGAGTGAATACAACCATTATAGACTTGTAATATAGCTTTCACGCTTTCATCCATGTTATAGTTTACAATAAACACTTACTGGCCACTTTATTAGGTACACCCATGTAGCTGCTCGTTAACACTAATGCCAAACACTGTGCATTAAGACATGTTGACAAGGTCAAGACGATCAAACCAAGCATCAGAACGAGGAAGATATTTGATTTAAGTGACTTTAAACGTTTCATGGTTGTTGCTTCCAGGTGGGCTGATTCTGAGTATTTTTGAAACTGCTGCTATATTGATATTTTCACCCAACAGCATCTCAAATCACACTCACCAAAATTGGACAATAGAAAATGTCACATCTGATGAGTCTCGAGTTCTGCTGCAACATTCGGAGGGTAGGGTATGAATTTGGTGTCAACAACATGAAAGCATGGATCCATCCTGCAAGGTATCAATGCTTCAGGCTAGTAGTGGTGATGTAATGGTGTTGGGAATATTACCAACTGTTCATCCACCAGGAATTCCAGCACCGCGTGATGCCAACGTCTCAAAATGGAGCAAACTCTCCGTAGAATGTTTCCAGTACCTTGTTCAGTGTCACTGTAGATTAATTCTGAAAGCAGTCCAAGTTTTTTCAAGCATTTATCAAACTATAGCATTGATAAATGCACAGATACGGTCCATGTTTAAAGTCTGCAGAACCTCCTCTGGACAAAATCCAACATCAATTGTTTCCTTGTTTGTGAATAAACCCTCTGTAAAAGACAACTAGGTTTTTCATGAACTATTTTTACAATTGTTGAAGTTGCATCCTGCACTGAATGTCACAGCATTGTGATCTGAGTCAGCTGTATGGATATTTCTACTGCAGCTCTGAGTGTGACATCAGCAGGAAAGACTTTCTGAGAACTCAACGGAGTTCTGAAACATTCGAGATCCTTTTCCTACTCCATGCGCACATGTCAAAAATCAAATTTGACACTACTGTACATTAGAAAGTATGAAATATTCATATTTGAAGCTGATCACCACCCACATTATAGTGGTTAATCTTTATATTGGTCTATATTATTATTAATTTAACCGGCTGAAGTCTGGGGCATGAATCTCTCCTAAACCTTAGACGCAGTTCCAAACGAGTTTGGTTCCATTGTACAATTTTGTGCCAGAACTCTGAAAAAAAGAATTGTATTAGTGTTATTCCTTCTTTTCACCACTAGATGGCTCTGACACAACTGATTTGGGGTCTTTTAAATGAATTATTAGTTTGAATTATCTATGCACACTGAAGTCCGAAATATTTGTTGTGTATTTACGCAAAAAAACGTTTCAGAAAAATTTTCAGGAAAACGCCATAAATTTATTATTATATTTTTTTTTTATGTACAAATAATTTGGGGACTGTGTTTATGTAATAGACACGACGTGAGCTCAGTTTTAAATTTGATCGTACGATTGTTTCAGATGAAAATAACCTTTTTGAAACATGCACATTATATTTGAAATGCAAATTAAACAAAAGCTGAGTTACATCCTTCCTAATTACTTGAAACAGCCGCTGTGATTGGCCCGCACACCAGATATCATATCGATACGCATATCGTTTTTGGTAGAGCTATCCCCATCAGCAGTGGTGATGTGTCTCCATTTTGAACTTTCTTCATCATTACGATCTGCTGCCAGCTGGACTGTGATTCGTTGTTGTTGGATACAGATATAATGATGTTTCAGAACATTTTGTATTGCTCGTGATGGTCTCTGTGGTTATTTGTGCAGAGCTGCAGATCTCCAGAGGAAGCGGGTTTCCAGTGACAGCTCTGTGGCAGAAGCACTTGCTCACAGCGAGTCTCTCAGATGTGCCAAGCCAGCCCTCTGCAGGTAAGAGCTTCTGAGAGAAGCAGCCAGATCAAGCCTCCTGCTTAGAACAAAGACTTTGGTTTTTTTTTTTTTTTGTTCCTCTTTCAGGCTTGAAGTTTTGCTTATTCTTCCTGATTTACATTTGGAAAGCCCTAAGTGGGATAAAGCCTGTGAGCGATACTGACCTGTGACTCTTGATTGGCTAATCTCTGTTGCAGAGAGGCTGCCGTCCTCTCATTCCTGCGTTCACTGGAGTCGATGCCTCACTGGTCATAATTCCACATATTGCGTGTTTCATGTGCTCGAGATCGTGCCGTACTTTCAAGCAAGGCGTCTGATAATAAATACTGGGCCTTTAGATTAAAATACAAAGCACAGTATAGCAGCAATCAACACAAAAAGATTCTTTATTACTATATTCTGAATAAAATGGCAGTGTTTTATGAGTCCTCTTGTAATGTGTGCTTCATGCACATCTTAAGTGTTTACTGTGGCCATTGCCACCGGGTGTTTTTTAGAGAAGTATGACATCTCATTTACTGTGCACAAATGCATCTTGCCCTTTCGTTTCTCCTCTCTCTCTCTCTCTCTCTCTCTCTCTCTCGCTCTCTCGCTCTCTCGCTCTCTCACACACACAAAAAACCCCTCCCCCCCAATCTCTTTCTCTCACTCTTCTCTCCCTTAACTGTCACTCGAGAAATGGCCCAAACTCACATTGTTGAGGAGGCTGGAGCTTGATGCAATCCTGTCTCTCCCGTCCAGATTTGTGATACCTTCAGCATTTTAAAATGACTTTACATAACGTTTTATGTTATAATGCAATATTTAATGAATCCATTACACGCTGGTTTGCAAAAGTCAATGCGCCCTTGTACATTTTCACGCTTGTCCTTTATAAATCATTGGTTGAAGAAATTTCAGTTAAATATATCATACAGGTGACAGTCACTATGATATTTGAAATAAAGTTAAATAAAGACTTATAGAAAGTGCGGAATAATTATTTAAACAAAATTAAATTCATTGACGCACCATTTCAATATTTTGTGCAGAAATAAGTTCGAGATTCTGGAAGAATGTGTTTTGGACCATTCTTTGTTACCAGTTCAGTCAGGTTTGATGGTTTCAGAGCATGGACAGTACGCTTTAAATGACACCACAAATGTTCAATAAAAATCAGGTTTGGGGACTGAGATGCCATTCCAGAACGTTCTAGTTGTTCCTCTGCAGGGATGCCGCAGTAGATTTGGAGCAGTGTTTAGGGTCGTCGTCTTGATGACGTATCCAGCCCTGGTGCAACTTTAACTTCACCACTGATTCCTGGACGACGTTCTCCAGAATCTGCTGATTTTAAGTGTATCCATACGACCCTCAACTTTAACAAGATTCCTTGTCCCTGCACTGGAAACACAGCCCCGCAGCATGATGGAACCACCACCAGATTTTACTGTAGGCAGCACGTGTTTTTCTTGCAACGCTGTGTTCTTTTTCCCCCCTGCAATGCTACGTTTTGCCGTATTTTAGTTTCATCAGTGCACAGCACCTTATTCCAAAATGATGCTGGGCTTGTTCAAATGTTCTTCAGCAAACCTCATGCGAAACCATTTGTGGCGTGTGCAGAGAAAAGGCTTAGTCCACTCATGCATACAGCATCTCCTTATGTAGTGTGCTAAATAGTTGCGCTGAATGATGCCACCTGTAGCAACATGAGGATGTATGTAGGTCTTTGGAGCTGTCTGTGACCGTTATTGCCATCATTATTCTTAGTCTGCCACTTCGTGGCTTAACTATTACTGTAATTCTGGTCTTCCAATTCCTCACAATGTTCCTCACAGTTGAAACACAGAGCTTAAATCTCTGAGAGCTTTCTGTATCCTTCCCCTAAACCATGATGTTCAACGATCAATGTTTTCAGCTCGTCTGAGAGTTGTTTTGAGTCTCCCGTGCTGCAAAGAGTAGAAACACTTACAATTGGCCTCCTTTAAACACTTCCTCATGATTGGATTCACCTGTGTTGGGCACGGAGGTTACCAAACCAATCCAATTTTTGTGCACTTTCCATGGATCATTTAAACTTTATTTCACGTGTCTATAAATATCACTGTACACAGTCCCCTATGTGATATATTTAACAGAAATTTCTTATCCAGACAACCAATGATTTATAAAAGGAAAAATTGTGAAAATGTACAGGGGTGCCAAAACTTTTGCATACCACTGTATAATGACATCTAGCTATGTTGATATCAAGCATATCAAATTTTGCAGAGTAGGGATTGTTAAAGAACCTATAGGTTTTGGAAGAGTGCATCAAACAGAGAACCATACGATCACATGCTTGGTTTGCGTTCAGTGACCACACCCTGAATTTTGAGTAAACTAATGATTTTTAACCAATCGATCCCTTCACAGTTGTTATATTGGAATAATAAACTATAAAACCAAAGTAGCAAGAGGCATTTTAACATAAGGAGTCTATGGGTTGCCTCAAGTGGACAGTCAAGGAACTGCAGTTCAGTATCTTCCATATTAGCTTCTCATGCCACAGCTGAAAGTTGCTTTTTGGGACAAAGACGTTAGACTCTCGTGCTTTTAGAGGTGATGTATATTTATATATAAACTCAATCTTACTATTTTACACCGCAGAGTATTTTTCTCATGAGGGCGAAAAGAGAATAGAACTGTCTACTTAAACAAGGTATTGCAATAAAATTATAGTAATGCCTAGATTTATGCACATTCTCAATTTTTGTACACTTTCCATGGATCATTTAAACTTTATTTCACGTGTATATAAATATCACTGTACACAGTCTCCTATATTCAAAATATAGGAGACTGTATATTATAAAAATATTCTGTATTTTTACAGAAATGCCTTATCCAGACAACCAATGATTTATAAAAGGAAAATCTAAAGGGGTAGCCAAAACTTTTGCCCATCACTGTACAATAGCATCCAGCGATGTTGAAAGCATATCACATTTTGTCGAGGGGGGATTTTGAAAAGCCCAGGGATAAAACACAGTTTAATATTAAGTTAAAGAAAGCTTCTAGCCATGAACTGTTAGCTTGCACTTGTACCAGACACAAGGGAGAGCTGCGCTTGATTGCATTCTAGTCACAAAGCAAAATCACGAATCCCTCTCTTCTCAGAGATCAGTTCTGGAAAGCACAGAGGGCTCCTTTGTCTGCCTAAATGATGGGCTCTTTGGGTCTTATTAGGTTCTCTTGGGCTCAGGGGTATCTGAATAAAAGAAAACTTGTCTTTCTGCCTGTGGTGCATTATGTAAGCCTTGCATTGGCTCTGAACTGGTCTGCCCCAGTGGTTCCGGCCTCAACCCTGCCTGCGGGGGGAATATCTGGCCAGATCCCAGCTGACTGAACCAAATGGGCCTGGGTTACATCACATGCACATGCCCGATTATTGTGACATCCTCAGAATGCCATACCAAAGTTCCTTCATTTTGTTTGCTATATGTTTTCAGGCCACCAGAGGAATTCTGGGAAATCACTCAGAAACTTTCCAATGACTTAATAGAAACATCAAATGCACCACAATTGTGACATTGCAAAAAAGTATTTGAACCCCAGGCTCTAGAAGCTGAAACACCATAAAAAAATGCGTGATTGTTTATGTTTACATTTACATTTATGCATTTGGCGGACCATATCGACTTACATTTGAACGAATAAACACATTTTTTTTTTATCAGTTCTTTCACTGGGATTTCAACCTACGACCTTTGCGTTGTTGGCACAATGCTCTACCAACTGAGCCACAGGAAACCTGTTAATCATAATAAAACATTCAAAGTTTTTCTGACATAACTGACAGCTCCCTAGCAACCGAACTGTTTGCCCTAGCAACAAAATCTTCAGAGCTCTATCTGGGATAGCGATAAAGACATGGGGGTTGGTTCATTGAGCTTATAGAAACAAAGGAAACATTATTTCACTATCCCCTCCATAGCAACCAGATTTTAGCAACCAATTTCACTATCTCAGCAAAGGAAAATCATAGATGCATGGAGATTGGTTAATATCAGTCAAATTGGCATGGGGATGATGCCGTTATCTTTGAACTTTTATGAACCACACTTTTATGAGCTTGAATTTGTGTATGTTGTTATGCATTTTTAGTTGTTAGTTGCTGCAAACTGGATTACTTTCACAGTTCCCTTTATTTGTAAAATGAACATTTGGTTTTGTTTACCCAATTTTGGCGGTTACTCCATGGGTTCAGGAAGAATAGAACTGTGTTCATGTCGATATTTTGTCCATTTCATGCATTTTGTGTCAGAATGTTTCTAGTTCGCAGCGCACAGTGTCATGTACAGATCATGTTTGTTTGTTTTTTGTGTGTTTTGCTGTGTATTCCCATTCATTCAAGTGTTTTGTTTCATTTTTGTTGTTCTTTCCAAGGGTGGGGGGTATTCACCGTTCAAACACAACAGCAGCAGATTTCAAACCTACCAGAAGGTGAGAAAAAAATAACTTATTTTTACTGTTCCTGAGAATATTCCTCCCTTCTCTGTAGCCGTTCAGCTGGGTCTTTTCAGATGTGTTCAAAGAGCAGCTCTGCTCTTTCAACCCCAGTGGGGATAGTTACTGGTGGCCGGTGGCCCTTCGTAATGCGGACTGTGAGTGTCATTGCTGCAATGAGGAAATGGACTCCAGCACAGCAGGACCATCATTTCTGTTGCTGATTATTATCTTTACCAGTCTATTCTGGTCCTTATTAGGCCCAGCTGTCTCTGCTGACACGGCTGGAGTGAGTAGAACAGACACGCACACAGGAAAAAACAAACCGGCTGAAGTTTAGGCGCAGCCCAAGCACTAATTAACCCTGCACTGGTTGAATCCAGTCTGCGCCTTGTCCTAACGAGTCATTACTACACTGCGTTTTTCATGTTTCGTCTGTTATTCCGCTTTCCAAGTTTGCTTGAATTCCAAGAGTCAGAAATAGCTCAGGGAATCACAACAGAAAGCTTTTCCTGCAACAGCAGCCTTTGAAAGTTGTTCCACTTATCACTATTCTATCTAAGTTATTCTACATTTGAATATTCATCAAAAACTTTAATTTTAATCAGCACATTTTTTTTTCATTTGGTGGTTTATACTAGTGGTCCCTAACGAACCAATTTCTACCAGGCCACAGAAGAAATCATTAATTATCTCCATTTCATTTATTATTTGCATCTGAAGGATCATTTATTTTGAAAAATGACTGCATTTTCTCGGTTGTAGCTCAAAAGTGTTACCCACAAGCTGTAAAAAACAGATCTTTTGAAAGCTTTTAACACACTAAACACACTAAACTAAATAGGTGGCGGATGTCACGGGGATGTGCATAAGAGACAGCTATCGAAACTAAAATGAAAGTGATGTTTACTGACAAAGTCAATCGATTTCTTCATCGTGTTAAACGCAATGCGTCTGCTATTTTACTATTTTTAAGTAATGATTTCATTTAAAAGAGCTTTTTATTTAAAAAAAAAATGTGATCTTGTCGGCTGTGTGTGTGTGTGTGTGTGCATGCGTGTGTGTGTGTGTGTGTGCGTGCGTGCGTGTTTGTTTATTGTGTTTCCATGGTCATTCTATTATTAAAAATATTAATCAAAACCCGTAACAGAAGACTCTGCAACCAAGCTTTAAGAAGATAACATAGAGAAAAAGTGCCTTTGTTTAGGTTAAACACTGAAAATGCTAACAGCTAACACACCATGCTACACTCTGAGAAGTCTGAGAGAGCAGGCCTACTGAATCTTCGAATGGCTTCTCAGCAGGGGGCTCTTCGTATGGGTTGAGGAAATATTGATGCCTGAAGATGGCCAACAGATGCACTCCGCCTCACACGGAATCAAAAAACATATAGAAAAAATCCTGGGTGTCGAGCGGTTTATACGGTTGGTGCTGAAATTGTAAAAATGTGGTGGTTTGTGGCCCGCTATTTCGATTCTGTTTCCCGTATAAAGTCGCTATAAAAATGTGGGATGACTGCCACCAAGCGGCTTTATACGCCCTACTCACGTCATCAAAAGAACCAGCTGGTTGTTCCTCTGGTCAATGCGACACTGTTTTTCATTGGCACCCCTTGTTCAGTCAGATGTGTGATGTCTTGTTGGCGCTCATGGTTTTTGATCGTTGTTGCACACACATCGGATGAAAAATTCTATTACAATTCAGAAATGTTCAATTCACTTTACATTATGCAAATGAAATATCTCAGGGGTGCTTTCATGCCAGGTCCACATGTTGAATCTTGCAGCAAGATCTCTTTCCACAGTTTTCATCACATCTGCCAATAGTTTGAAACATATCTGTCCCATCAACTGCTGTTCAAAGCTTTTTTTCATTTTCCATTTACTTTCCATATAATAAAGCTCCTGGGCAGGAGGGCCTAAGATATTGTGTTTATTAGAAAAATATTCTTTCGGGAATTGACAAGAAAAGACCATGATGCCAATCAGTAGATGTTCAAGCTTTGATGAAGAAGTGGAAAGTGAGGAAACCAACAAAAATTTCTGCTACAACTGCCAGAAACATTGTAAGGGATGCAAAGAAAAACCTAGAAATAACTTCAGCTGAAATACAGAGCTCACAGTGTGTCACGGCCTTTTCCAGGAGAACAATAAGGAAACACTTGATGAAAAATGGGTTTCATGGTCGAGTTTCCAGAAGAACGCCATTACTCCACAAATTCCACAAAGTAGCCGCTTACAATACGCCAAACAGCTCAGAGGCAAGCTCCAAACTTCTGGAAGTTATTTGGAGCGACCAAGACCAAGACCAAGAAGTAACTTTTTGTACACAAACATAAGCGCTACATTTTGAGAGGAGTCAACAAGGCCGATGATGAGCAGAACCATCCCCACTGTGAAGCACAGAGGTGGGTCACTGATGTTTTTAAGACGTGTTAGCTCCAAAGGCACAGGAAACTTTGTCAGAATTGATGGAAGATGAATGCAGCAAGTTCTTAAAGGGTCCTGAAGGAAAATGTGCATCATCAGCCTGGAAGCTCCACATGGGCCGTTACTGAACAGTCCAAAACCACAGATCCAAAAGTTGGAGCTGGAGGCTTTTTGCCAAGAAGAATTGGCTGCTTTACCAACAGAGAAGATAAAGAACCTCATCAACAACTACCTCAAGAGACTTCAGGCTGTTATTGCTGTGAAAATATTCAGAGCTGGGGCGTATACTTTTGATCTGGGTCATTTAGAAAGTTACTTCAACAATAAATGCTATTAGTATGGAAAATACATTGTGTTTCATTTATATTTTCTTTAAAATGGGCTAAAAATGAGAAAATTCACAAATTTATGAGGAACCCTTGGACATGTGAAACAGCTCCTTAAAAGCTTCACTATGAAAAGAGCTTGAACTCTTCGTAATATCATTCTGCAGTTGGTTTAAGTTTCATAATTAATGGAAGCGTGTTGTTTTTCTGTCATCTATAATTAAGCGATTTGTGTTTTCCTCTGTAATGGAATTATAGCCGGGCTCATGAGGAACTCTGTTTCTGTTGCAGATTCACATCTGAGCTCTGATACTCTCTAAATAATAACAGGCGGAAACACAATAAAAGCTTGAGAGAGATTAGTTTCTTGTTTCCTGTGCAGCCATCTTTAATCTGCAAATGCTGAATTTTAAGGAGCATAATACACTACATTATATCGATGGGGAGAAACAAACCCGGAGATGTGCACGAGAGCAGCGAGGGCTGTTTAACGGGGGTTGGCAGCATTCATTATCAAGCTGAAGTCACGATCCTGCCGAAGTCTGATTGGTCCCTGGTGAGCTGAACTTTGACTGTAAAACTTGCTTTTATGGAGCCACATTGAAGCCTGAGCAAATGGAATTGTATTCACTGCATGAGCCAACGAGCACAACTCATTAAGACCCTCCTCTAGCCATAGAAAAAGCTCTGCTCATAAATCTTTGCTGTGATTAAAGAAGAACGTTCCTGTCCACAATCAATAGAGGAAGTCCTACCTGCCGTAGTTGTTTTGGAATCAGCGAGCGCTGGTGACGCTGGTGATCCAGATTCAGGCTGCTTTTTCTAGATGAAGCTAATGAGGGGGATCTGGACTCGTGTTGAATGCTTGGTCCCGTGTCACCTTTCTACCCTATTTGTAAATGTGCTCAATCAATTATAGCTAGCAAAAGCTCAATAACCCTCTAAATGCTGTTTATTTATTGTTTTCAGGCAATTTACGTGCGTATGCACTCACCGTCCACTTTATTAGGTATACCTGCTTGTTGACGCAAATTTCAGCCTCTCACAAGGCAGCAACTCGCAGTTCAAACCGAGCATCAGTTTTTCTACTGGGACGTTCATACACAACCATCTCTAGGGGTTACAGAGAACGGTCTGAAAAAGAGAAAATATCCAGTGAGCGGCAGTTCTGTGGATGCAAATGCCTTGTTGATGCTATGGCAGCAGCAACTCATAACCACTCGTTACAATCGAGGTCTGCAGAAGAGCATCTCTGAATGCACAACACATCAAACCTTGGGTTGGATGGGCTTACAGTTAAGAACAGGAAACTGAGGCTACAACTCGCTCAGACTCACCAAAATTGAGCAAGAGAAGACTGGGAAACGTTCGATTTTTGACGGTCTTGATTTTTGCTGCAACATTTATTGTAGGGTGAGAGTTCAGCATCAACAACATAAAAGCATGGATTCATCCTGCCTTGTATCAACGGTTCAAGCTGGTGGTGGTGAAGTAATGGTGTGGGGTATATTTTGTGGGACACTTTGGGTCCGTTATTAACATTTTAGCATCATGTCCCCGTCACAGTCTCCCTGGGTATTGTTGCTGACCCTTTCCATCACTTTATGACCACAGTGTCCCCATCTTCTGAAGCTACTTCCAACAGAATAACGCTCATGTTGTAAAGCCTGAATAATCTCAGACTGGTTTCTCGAACATGACGATGAGTTCAATGTTCTCCATGGTCGCCAGACCTCAATCCAGTAGAGCACCTGTGGAATGTGGTGGAACAGGAAATTTGCATCATGTGATGCCATCATGTTCTTATGGAGCAAACTCTGTGAGGAATGTTTCCAGTATCTCGTTGAATCTATGCCACAAAGGATTAAGGCGGTTCTGAATGCAAAAGGGGTCCGGCCTGGTACTAGTAAGGTGTACCTAATAATGTGGCCGGTTAGTCTGTATGACGTTTCTGAGCAAAAAAAAAAACACTTTTCCCCTCAATATTATTTTATTGCAGTAAATATTTCTGTGTGTGCTCAGGAGGATCGTTTCAGTCACCGTGTGAATGTGACGCAGACTGAAGACAGTCAGTAATTAAAGTTTCCATCTGTGTTGCATACCAAGGCATGGCTCAGACTTGTTCAGACACTTGATGTTCTTTAGACTGGGGGTTTAAACAGTTACCAATTTTGCCTCTAAGCCATGGGTCATCGATGTCGTCTCGAGAGATCTTGTGGTGGAAAATGAGGCAAAAATATCAAGGAGTCGAATTATGAATTGACAAAATCACAAAGTATTTATTCAGGATGCATGCAACGGTTTTTAGATAGCAGATCGAACCCAAAGATGACCCTTTGGGCATGGCAATCAGTCTTAAATACAACACTAAGATGGGCTGATTCCAGACATTGACAAATCAAATTAATAGATGAGAAACACACGTTTACAGAAACACGTAGAGTTAGCAGTTTAAATGTTCAAAGGTAATGTCATGTCAAATGTCAGATCGCTCTGTACACAAAAACTGGAAGACTAGTCACGCAGGCATTAATTAACAAAACAGAATAGTCAAGCAGGAAAGATACTGAAGCATTAAGGATTTAAAACAGTTAAACTATTTAAACCTAATGAGAAAATAATTATCGCAACCACAATCTATCCGCGCGACAGGAATGCGAGCAATCCTCCGAACTGTACACTCAGGAATCCATTGTGATTATGACAGCTTTGTATTTGGTACATGAATACTCTTAAAAGTTCAAATTCATTTTGAATTTTGGTGGAAACCAGCATGATTGTTTTTTTTTCCCCTGTGTTGCGTAGATCAACAGTTGTGCTCATAAATTTTACAAATTCTGGCAAATATTTGTGTTTCTTGGCAATTTTTTTTCTGAAAATATGAATGATTACACAAAAGGATTTTCCCCCCACTCATGGTTAGTGGTTGGGTGACGCCATCAAGACGCTTACAATACGGCAAACAGCTCAGAGACGAGCTTCCGAACTTCTGGAACAAAGTTATTTGGACCGATGAGACCAAAATTAAACACGACAACGATCCAAAACACAAGGCTCAGTCCACTTTTCATTGGTTCCACCAGAACAAAGTGAAGGTTCTGGAGTGGATCTCAGTCCTCTGAGCTCAATATCATGGATCTACTCTGAGGAGAACTCAAACTGGTCGTTCATGCAATAATTTACAAGAGCTGGAGGCTTTTCACCAAGAAGAATGTGCTGCTTTACCAACAGAGAAGATGAAGAACCTCATCGACAAGAGACTTCAGGCTGTCGCGGATGTGGAAATATTGAATTGTGTAAACGTTTCATCTGGGGCCTGGACTCTGAAGCCGGATTAACTGGCGAACCAGCTAAGTTTAGAATTAGTTTGCACCAATCCTGGGTTTTGGATTTAATCAATCTTTGTCCCTACTGCTCTGGGGCTTACATTCCAGCTTACATTCGCTGAATCAGCGGTTACACAAGGAACTTTTAAGTGACGTAACACACAAGCGTCTGTAACACTGGCTTCACCTTTTCTTCCCAATCGGAGCACTTCGTAGGGAAAGAGTTTTTAGGGACAGACAAAATCCCAACACAGCGTTTACCGACACGTATTTGCATGAAAGACAGTTTCATGTTTTAAATTTAAACATACTTTCAGTATGTATTTGTATCGTAGTACATTACATAAAAAGTAAATTGCATTGGAATGAACACACAACAAATATGCTTTCGTTATCATACGCATATCTTGCATGTTACTCAATTTTACACCAACACAGAATGTGCCTCTTTAACTTACGTATTCACACAATCAGCCATTTTCTGCCAACAATCTTGTCCAGCTTTGGCAGCAGCCACAGTATTTATACGAGACAAAAACATATGTTTAAACTCATCGTATAATCTCCTGCTCCTCTGTAGAGAAATAAAATGATTTCATCGTGATTTTCGGTTCCTTACATCAATCTTTTATGTGCACACGAATGTGAACAAATCAAAACGGAAGGATCGAAGCCTGACTTGACAAAGAAAGTTGATGAGCTGCTTCATGGTTCTGTCGAAACTGATCCGGTAATACTAAGTTTGAAAAGTTTCTTTTGTCATTGATTTAAACGAGTAAACACAGTTGTTTGATAATAAATGGCTTCACCCAACCACTTACTACGAGCGGGAAAAACATTTTTGTTATCTTCTGAAAAGTGGCCTGGAAATCCCAAATTTTATGAGCACAACAGTGATGTAGTCCGGGCCGATGCTCAATAATTGCATTACCCTCAGTATTCTCACTTATTTTGCTGATTAAACTTCCCTAATTTACGTTTATTCTCATCCGCTTTAACTGATGAGCAAGTGTTTCATTTGTTGCAATTGGTGCCATTTGTTTAAATTCCGCCATTTCCCGCCAATGAAAATTTTTTTAATGGTGCTCACCGTGACAGGAAATGACACATTAGACATTACTATTATAATATTGTGGTCAAGCCAGCCGCCATGTCAAATAGAACGGTCATGATTTATGTCTTTGCCTCATCGTTTGCTTGGTTTAAAAGAGTCTGTAAAGACACCAGCACCCCAGGACTGACTTTGATAATAAAAACCAATTGAAAGAAACCAATTGATTGCTAATCGATAAAAGAACATTGACTTTCGTAATTTTTTGCCCACTTTTTATACAATTTAGGGTTTGTTAAGTTAAGGTGGAAAAAAGTTCACCACCTTTTTTAGGACAACACCACTGGAGCACAGCTCTATTTCTGAATAGAGTATTTGCTTTCTGTAATCCTGACCATGAATTGTCAGACAGTAGAAATAGAAATAGTCACGCTCTTGTTTCGTGACTCGTTTAATCGTCTGATAGACATCAACAGGTCTCAGTAAAGGGAAGTCTCTGGAGTCTTACAGGATAGGACAAGCTCTGCACATTCCCCACTGCTGACCAGGGACCAGCATTTTTGTACATCGTTTGTCTTGATAGAGGAGCAAAGACAGATGAATTGTGATTTATAGACAGTCACAGTCTGTGCTTCCAGGGTCTAAAATCCACTAACTTGAGTGAGTATCAGCTTCAAGTCTAGAGGTGGGATGCATTATTTAACAGATTCTAGTAATTAGCCAGTAATCTTAATTTTTCAGACAAATTCAAATCAGACAAGAATATCTTCTTGATGAATTGCTGTGTAAACATTGTGTTCGTCATGAACCCGTTCACCTTTCTCCTCTCTGTTACATTTTCCAAAGGGAAGTATTTTTGCACTGGATCTTAGAGTGGTACACACAGTGTCTGCATTGCATAACATTGAATGACTTTATCTAATACAATTATATCCATAATGTAGCTTTAATCTTTATCGGGAAACATTTAATAGCCCGTGTTGCATATTTAAGGCTCAAGCACAGGATATACAGTGGTGTGAAAAACTATTTGCCCCCTTCCTGACTTTTTATTCTTTTGCATGTTTGTCACACAAAATCACTTTTTCACACAGGGCTATGTGGGTTTGGATTTTTTTCTCACTAAATAATAAAACATTCATTTAAAAACAGATTATTATTGATCCGCAGCGTTCTGCATGAGTTTTGAGAGTGCTCAAAAATCTTTTTTTTTTTTTAATTATTTTTTTTATCTAATTGTGGTTTGAAAAGTTAATGTTGTATAATGGTTCTATAGTGCTACCTAACGCATTTCAGCTTATGGTTTGTCGTAGACGAATGAAATTCGCCACATTTGTGTAGGGTGCCAATTCTTAAAATATGTCATTTTGATCGTATTTAAACTGGACAGCACGTTGGCTATTTTTAAAAACCTCTAAAAACTCCATCAGTCTTATCTTAAGGCATATGGGATGTTAAATTGCGAAGCTCTATGCAGCTGTCGACAGTTAACAATTCGACAAAAGCAGGAAGTTGTTAATAACGCAGCCATGCAATGTTCGATGGGGGTTAAACTTGCCAAGTGTGTTAAGAGTCCATGTCACATGCACAAATGCGTGTCAGTGGTAGCGCCACCTAATGGCAACACAGAATATCCCATTTTCTTCTGTTTTATACTGTTATTTCAGACTTGAAATTCGTGTTTGAAATTTGCAGCACTTATGTAAGGGACCCAGACCTGAAATAAAAGTCTATTGGAGGGAGTTTCCAAAGCCAACAGGAAGTCAGTTACTTTGCAGAAACACCTAATAATGGCACTCATTCTTTGGTCTCCTCCTAGAGATTTGTTCACCTCCAACCTCCATCAGTCTTATCTTGAGACATATGGGATGTTAAATTACAAAGATTTTTTTTTATTTTGCACAGCTTTATTTCGTATAGCACATGGCAGCCATTGAAAAATGTAATTATATAAAAATCATAAGGAAGTTGTTAACTCTGCCATTCTATGTCCATTTGGGATCACACTTGGCACCCGTGTTAAGAGACCATGCTTGAAAACATTGATGTAGCAACCATACAGTATCAGTCACAGCGCCTCCAGAAGGTCACAGAAAATACAACATCCAGAAGATACTTCTTTTACAAACCTCTATGTATATCACAACAATAGAATAATATTTACTCTCATCCATAATGCCCCCAAGTGATCTGACACTTCACTTATATTGTGTAATTTGCCCATTTTTCTAAAATGTTTACAGTCCACACATCTCCCAAATAAGTACTGGTCAAAGTGCATAAAATTGTCCACTGAAATATTAAGCACCTGAGGTGCGAGCACCCTTTGATAGCTGCTAAAACCTTTACTATTCTTGCAATCCTAATGCTGCATTTTGTTTTGTTTTACCTTTACATGACTTTGAGCATTTAAATCTGAGTATCACAATGCAATGTTCAAAATGATTGTGCACTTAATGAATATTCTGAAAGAATACATAAATTCTCTTTCGGTTTGGTCGTATTTTGTATTAAATGCCTCGGTTTCGTAAAGGTCAGCACCAGTGGATGTGTGTCTTTTCCTTTACATTTATGGCCTGCTTATAGTAGAGATCTTTGTCTGATAACTTTGAATTTGATCCTGTTTGTTGTTCCAACAGATTTGAGAACAGCTCCCTGAACAATGCCAACTCTGGTAAGACATTATACCCGTCCTCTTTTAATGTATAATACACAGCCAAGGGTTAGAGTGAAACTTTCAAGGAATGGAGAGATCAGTAATTACCATAGCTACATTTCTTTGAGAGACTGAATATAAATGATTCCAGTAAGCTGCATTGTATGGTTTTCAAATTCTTCATAGCAGCATCTTTACTGAGCTTTGTTTCCTCCACCCACTACCTGGATTGGTTGCACCTGTTGGAACTTGTCACCTGTAGAGAATGGACCAAAACAAAGAGCTGTCTGAGGACACCATGGACAAAACTGTAGATCTGCACAAGGGTGTGATGTTCTACAGAACAAGAGCTTTTAAGGGCGACAAGGAAACAACTGGGTTCCATACAAGATCTCATCTTGTGGAGTAACATTGATCCTGAGGTTCAGTACTTACGAATACCAGCACAGAGACCCAATGAGAGCTGGAACCACAGTCTCTAAGAGTATCCTACAGCACTGATATAAATCAAACTTGAGGCAACACATCTCCAGTCGTCCTTTCACCTTTCTGAAATTTGCCAATCTGGACGATCCAGAGGAGACATGAGCTGAGAAACAGAACAGGATGAAGAATGAGGAACACCATCCATACCTAGGTGGAAACCTGATGCTTTGAGGCTGTAATGATGGGAAGGATGGAGGGTTTTTGTTTAATAATCACCATCTCTCTTTAAAGCCATGTTCAGAGTTTTGAGAAATCAAATGCAAATGCCTTCTGTCTTGCTAAATATCTTGAGCTGACAGTGAGTCACAGTCGTGCTCTTTGAAGGGATCTGTGACACGACTACTCTGAAAATCGACTGAACTCTGCTTTAGAGAATTGTGAAGATGGAGTCTTCGAGGATGACAATAGTTGCGTTTCTATCAACTTTTTTTTGTGCTCATTTTAGAATATCACATTTAAAAAAAAAAAAACGCATTTTCCCTGTGGTACAGTGGACGGTGTGTCACACATATGCACAGTTTTAGCTCCAGTTTATCAGGAAGTGACTTACATTCTCTCTGACTCGTTGGATGGAAACAAGGATTTCAAAAGGCAATATTTCATACAATATTCCAGTTTTAATATATTTATTTGTGCATAAATTGTATGTTTGGATGGAAACATTGCTAATGTTTCCAGGGTGCCTAAGGGGGTTCCTGGAGTGCCCTACCCAGTTTCCACACCTGAAACCAATGGAAAATCTAAGAAGGGAGCTGGAACTCTGACAACCCCAAACCCTGAATTATCTGGAGAAAATCTCCCTGAAGTCCATCGAAATTTTTTTAATATTGCATTGAATACTTTTTTTCACGCAATAAAATGAAAATCAATTGTTCCCTGGTTTAGTGTAGAGTACAAATTATAGATCTCTCATATCAATCAAATTTGCCCCACTGTAAGTGTAAACAGAAACCAGATGGTATTTTTGTTAATTACAAGCAAACGTCTCAGTTCCAATTAGATCTGAATCATGTGTGCCTTTTAGAGGAGTTGGAAGCAGAATGTTAAACTTCTGCTGGTCTCAATTCTTGGTCCAATTTAACAAGCTCCTGCCTGTCAGAAGAGGGCAGCGGCCAAGACCTTAGCAGAAGTAGAGTTTTCTCACAGTCTGCGAGGTGCAGCGAGACAGAGTAGGTTATCATCACTCACATTAAACCACATTAGTATTCGATCCTAGCTCCAGAGCTTCCTTGCTTGAGCATTTCCAAAACCCGATTTGGCCTTGTGTAAAAAAGACTCTTCAACTGCATAAAGCAGTGGAGTTTCGAGAGCTCAAGTGGAGTGGGCATATCTTTAGTCACAGGCGTAGGTTTAGCCTTGCGTTGTGTACTGTGGGTTGGCTTGATATTCCAGTTGGATTTTTTTCCTATTTACCTCTCGAGGTTTGTGAAGCAACACAAGATTGCTGGATTAGGTAGGCAAATCTACATTGGGGCATTGAAGAGCTTTGAAAACAGACTTAGCATATTGAGACCGAACCCTCAGCGCCAGTAGCGGCTAATGTGATTAACACCCGTAATTAAAATCCTTTTTTACTCCCTTTCAACCGTCAGCTTCTGGAGCATTCAATGAAAATCATCTTGTGTAACTCCGAACTGAACAAACACGTCTAAGTGCTTTGGCAGACAGACAGTTTCAGAACAATCATATCATTATTTAATAGCGGAGTCAAAAAAAAAAGAAACAATTGATGAAACGCCGGTGTCTTAACACTCTTTTTTTATTACAATTAATTCACAACTTCCCCTCTAAATGTACTGGTTAATCTGAATTTTTTTGTCTAACCGAATTTAATTGGTAAAAAAAAAATGTTTCCAAGCAGAAAAAAAAGGATATTTGTGCAAAATGTTCTTAATGTTTGGCATCATTGGGGCTGCTGGTCAAATGGGTGCCCTAAGCAGACAAAAAGTGCCCAAAACATAGGATGGAATATCTAAAAATGCAGAATATCTGCATCAAAAGCAGTGAATAACACTTGCTATAATTATATAAATTATTTTTTGAACACATTCTTAAAAGAAAATGAAAAATGGAACCATATATATATATAATTTTTTATTTTTTTTTAAATCAAAGTTCAGGATGGAGTCACTCAAAAATGCAATTGTATTAACTATAATGTTATAAAGATTATTTTCAATTCATTTAAAAAATACAATTAAAAATGGAACCTTAAAATATGCACAACACACAAAATTTGTTTTTCAAAAAAGTCAAGTTCAGGATGGAAATCTAGGCAGTCAATAATATTCACTATAAGGATATAAGGATTTTTTTCCACCAAAACATGTAAAAAGATTATGAAAAATGGTTCCTGAAAATGTGCCCAACACATATCACTAAATGTTTCTTTTGTTTGTTTGTTTGTTTTTTTTGTAGAAAAATCCAATTTCAGAATGGAATAACTAAAAAAAAATTCACTGTAAAATATTCCTACATTTTGTATTGGGACTGTTCATAAAGTTTCTTCTGTAGTTCTGACAGCCCAAAGTGCGCTGTATATAGGCCCCAGCAGAACCTTGTTACCCTCAAAGGGAAGAAGTAGATAAAGAAAATTAATTTTACATATTTAAAAAGCTAAACAAACAAAAACAAATTAAGAAAGTGTCATCACTTGCTGTCATCACTACATAAACAAACAAAAAGGCAGCCAATGGCACAAGGATTCAAAACAAAATGGAAAAAAGGCTCACTTTGTTGTTTACTGCTTATTGCTTGAATTCCCATTAACTTATTGGTTTCCTGTTTGTTTTACCAGTGTCTGTTGACAGTCTCCTTGACTGTGTGAAGAAGAGGGACCATCAGAAGGTAAGCGTCATGGAGAGCGTAAACTATCTTCACTGAACTTTCATATTTTTGATTCTTTTAACATGATTTTTCACAGCTTGCAGCTGCTTATTATGCTAGATTTGGAGCCGTTTTGGCTGTGTTTTACATGAGGAACAAAAAAAACACCCGTAGAGCGTTTCACCGAGAGCAACCACAGCTGAGGGTTAATTATCTATGCCGTCATCGCTCACAAACTTTAACATAACAAAACAATTAATAATATCTGGGCTGAATACATGCCTAAAATTATGAAAGCAACAGTGGCTGTGTTGGTTAAACCCACAACTATGTGACTAATCAGAAAAATTATACCGTGCTGCCTCTTGACTCTTTCAAACACACCCTGATCCCCTTCTGCTGACAATGTTTTGTGTCTCTCAGTCCAGAACAGCACAATTCAGACTTTTTCATGACAAATATTGGTATTTGTCTATGAAAACACTAAAATGATCAAGTAATCTTAGTTCTGTGAATCTGAAAAAGTTTGCTGCCGCCTTAATAACGGAATCTGTGAGTTACTATGGACCTGTGTGGTTGCATCAGAATCCGCTATTCATACAGACCACGGTATAACATGAGTTAAAATGCATGAGAGCGTGTGTGTGCTTTCAGTTAAACGTTCACAGGCCCTAAAGGATATTCTGTCGTCTCTAATCCAGAGCTGACCTCACCATTAAATGTCAAGTATCTTACGGAGCGGAGGCAGAACCAGATAAATGATCCTGCATATTCTCCTGACCTTTGTGTTTCTATGGTTACCAAACAGAATTTCGGCAGACTGATGATCTCTTGCGCACAGCCCCAAATTTGTTTCCCGTTCTCCTCTTTTGGAAGAGAGGGAATGCTTCAATTACCAACCAGAGTGTTTGACATGCAAAGATGGGGGTGATATACTCTGCATCCTTTTCATGTCCCAGTGTGTCGACTTGAAAACATCTCGTTTGCCAAAAAACACTGATAAATGAGTCATGCTGCCTCACACAAAACACACCAAAGCTTGTCTACAAGAACAGAATAGGGAGTTTTGACACCTCTGCTTGTAGGTAGGTCTCTGCTTCGTCACTCTGGGTTCTTTATCTGAACAAAGGCTGAAAACTCTTGAGTAAAACCATGATATCTCTAGTCTGACTGACAGTGTCAACAGTGCGGAGTGCTGCAAACACTCTGTGACAAACAACTGATTCCTGCCAAGTCTCTGAGTGATTTGGTGCTTTTTTGTATTGAGTGGTCATCACACCCAAATATGAATGCTGACGCAACTTTCTCAATCAAAATGACAACAGAAACTTTCCAGATGTCCCTGACCAAAAGATCAGAGACACACCCTGGTGATTTTAGTCTGATAACAAGCCCTAAAACTGGCACAGATGGGTTTGAGCGGCTGGTAACGGTAACCACCTTCACCTCGACCTGTTTGCTTGGAATCAATGTTTGTACAGAAAAGCTTTCAGAGTTTCTGACTCCTGATAGACCCTTGCCTCTTTCATCCAGTGATGCGCTGACTTTCTGAAATCTGAGCGATGGAAAAGCAAAAGAACCAACAAAAGATCGATGGGAAAAGAGAGTTGAACTGTACAAATCAGAAAAGGGATATAAAAAGATCTCACAGGAACTGGGAATGACAAACAGCAAAAGTGATTCTGGTGAAACCAAAAAACATTTCTTCTACAACTGCCAGAAAAATTGAAAGGGACTCAAAGAAAAACCCACATATAACTTCAGCTGAAATACAGGGTTCTCTGGGGAAAAAAATTGTTGCGGCTGTTTGAAAGAGAATAATAAGGAGATACTAGAATAAAAATGGGTTACTCGGTCGAATTTACAGAAGAAAGCCATTACTCCGCAAATGCCACAAAGTAGCCGCTGACAATATGCCAAACAGCTCAGAAACAAGCTCCAGACATCTATGACAAAGTTATTTGGAGCGATGAGACTTTTTGACCATTTGGCGAGGTGTTGTATGATGAACGGAACACCATCCGCACGGAGAAACGTGGAGGTGTTTCTCTGATGTTTTGGGGATCTTTGAGCTCCAAAGGCACAGGAAACTTGGTCAAAATCAATGGAAGATGAATACAGCATGAATGGAGGCTTTTTACCAAGAAGAATATGCTGCTTTACCGACAGAGAAGATAAATAACCTCATCGACAACTACCTCAAGAGACTTCAGGCTGTCATTGATGTAAACTTTTGATCAGGGTCATTTTTTTGACGCAGTTGTTTCACAATAAATTGCTTTACCAAACACAAAACATTTATGTGTTATTCGTATTTTCGCTGACTATGATGGAACACGACTCTACATATGCATTCTAGATATGTATTATTTTACATTCTGTGTATCTGACTTTGGGGCTTTTTTGTACACAGTTAAAGGAGCTGCATAAGAAGGGGGCAGATCTGTGTGTGCGGGACCCTTTGGGACGAACTCTGCTGTACCATGCTGTGGAAGTGGGCAGCAAGGAGATTGTTAGATACATCATTGACAACGGTAAAGTGATCGCATTGGGACAGTGAGAAAGTGAACTCTTCACATTTGTTAAACCCTGTAGGGATCGGCAGATTGTTTTGTGTCTGTGGATGTTGTGCCTGTAAGTCTCTTATGTTCTCCACACTGAACAGTCTTGGTTAAAGCTGCTTACTAACAGAAAGTGGGTTCATCTTTCTCTCTCTCTCTCTCTCTCTCTCTCTCTCATGTCTAGTGTTATTTTTATTTCCTTATTATTTCAGTTTCATAAGGATACAATCATATTCTCAGCCCTGCTCCATTCATTTTGGCAACAATACAGGAAAAAAAATGTTCAACATCTCAACCGGCATGAAAAAATGCTATTGAAATCGAAATGAAACGAATGCAAATTTGAAAATTTCAGTCAGAAAGAATCATTCTGAATCGTTTTGAACATTTAAGATAAGATAAGAAATTATTTTTCCAGTGACTGCTTGTATAAAAAATATAAAATATACAAATACAAAAAAGAAATTTAGAGAATAAAATTAAAATACAATGAACTATAAAACTAGGATGTACTATAAAGACAGACATACAATGGAATAAATAAAAATAAATAGAGAACTAGCAACTATAAACTTTACAGAAAGGTGAGGAATTATTGATATTGCACATATAGTTAATGAATCGATTTTCAAATCATATGAATGTAGTTTGATTTCTTCAGCAAGAGAGACTGAATAACACACAAAAAGTAAAAAAAAAAAAAAGTTCTTAAATAGAGTGGTATGCAAACCACTGTACATTTTTAAAATTTCCTTTATACGTCGTCATTGGTTGCCTGGATCAGACATTTCACTTAAATATATTTATTTATCATATATATTTATCATTTATCATAAATGTTAAATAAAGTTAAATATGTTAATTTTAATGTAGGAATTACATAACTAGTGCAGAAAAATCGGCACCTTTTTTATCGATTTCAAAACTTTTTGCACTAATTTTTAGAACTCAAAATTGGTTTGGTGACCTCAGTGACCCTCTATACACAGGTGAATCCAATCATGAGTAAATATTTCAATATTATAAGTGTTTGTCCTCTTTGCATCTTCTTTAAACAGTGTCGAAAGAACTCTCAGATGAGCTCAAAACAATGCTTATCGAGGGTCACGGTTATGGGCAGGAGTGTCACGCATACAACGTTTAATCCACTAGGCGTTCCGATCCGGCCCACCGGATGATTTTGGAGAGAGAGATGTAAAAAAAGAGGGCATTACAAAGTGAGCAACATTACAAAGTACCATTTTAAATAAGTTATTCTGCTAATAAATTGTTTAACAATGTATTTAACCTCACACGTCTCTGCATCGTGGCAGTCAATGCAAATATGACGGGTCTATTTTGTCTTGCGGAAGAACTTTCACAGCCGCTATCCGTCTCTTTGTGCCTTTGGAGTAATATTGTCATATAATTATAGGAGCAGATTTCGGTTTCCCCATAAAGATGATGCTGATTGATATCATTCCAGTAGACAAAATTTACGTTGTGGTGCTTAAAGCTAGTCCTTTTTCAGAGTAGAAACTTTCTGAGGCTGAAGTTTCATCACGAAGCTAATTCATTGTTATTGTGCATCTTAGATAAGAGAGATTTAAGCTTTCGGTTTCAACTGTTAAGACCAGAAGCACAGTTCTAGTTAAGGCCTGAAGTGGCAGACCAAGACAAATCTCAGATAAGTTGTCACGGACAACCCACAGACCAGCTCTAAAGACCCACAACATCATCTTGCTGCAGATGGCGTCACTGCGCATCGTTCTACTATTTACTTTCCATAAATCATCCGAAATGTTTCTCACTTCTCAAAAATCAATGTGTTTATTTTCTTGTATGATTTATTTATTTGAAGTTTCTTAATTGGAAATCAACGGAAATGCAAACTTTTGCTCACCACTGTATATTAAAATCATTTCCAGCAGGTTCCTCCAGGTTTATACTTGTGTTGTCTGTGGTGTGGGTGTGGGGGGTCCGGTGCGTTCATGTGTGTGAAGCAGGTCATCTCTCTCTACCCACACAAGCTTTTTACAGCTCTTCATTAAGCAACACATCACCTCAGGGTACAGGCTTTAGTGCAGATACAAGGTTTGATCATCTCTCTCTCCTTCTCTCTTTCCACAGCACCCACGGATATCCTGGATGCAACAGAGAAAGAAAAGTGAGGACGGATCTTTCATTCAGATCTAAAGAGACACTGAGTCCATTTGTTATGGTGACATTAAATGTCCTGCGTTTTGTGCTGTTTTATGACACAGCTGTATCTCGAACATGTGTTTTGCATCTTGATCTGTCTAATGAATACTTCCTCCCTGCGTTTCTTTCTCGCTCAGTGGAGAGACGGTGTTGCACAAAGCAGCCTCGTTGTGTCATCGGACAATCTGTCATTACCTGGTGGAGGCAGGAGCATCACTCATGAAGACAGACTTGCAGGTGAGGACTGGGTCTCGTGCATGATGTTGGAGGAGTTCAAGTGATTCATCACCCAGAATAAAACAATAACGTAAAGCACACTTGAGACTAAAACACTCTAATGAACAGGCGTTTCGTTTACGAGATGCTCAGTACACAGGTGACTGTAAAAGGGTATCTTAGCCCCTTCCATTTCATTTTGTCAGCAATGGCTCCCCATGGAAGAAAAATGTCACAAAATCTGAGAAAGGAAATAATTTCTTTTGACAAAAAAAGTATCAGTCAAATTACTTTAGCAAAAATGCAGGTCTGTGGCAGATGTTTTGAAACGAGCTACTGATGTACCTCAAAGAACAAATGAGCACCTTTGCTTCTGGAACCACACCCCGTAAGTTGGAAGGGATGTGGGAACATCCGTGTTAGCAACAACCGCGGGTCTTCTTTGTTAAAAATCACATCAATAACATGTTACTCAGTACAAACCCAAAAGACTGATGCTGCACGGCTGATGGTGATGGGAAGCAATTACTTGCAGAAGCATGTGGGAAATTAAGTTGTGGCTTAATTTTCGAGGGATCTTCAATAAAATGAAGATAGTAATAGTTTGTGTTCTTCTTGAGGAGCTTTGTCATCTCGTTCTTCAAATCAGGATTCCTGGCTTCTTTTGAGCAGCTCATGGTTGTCCCTGGGCTCAGAGATCTGGGCTTTGGCTGTTGGTTAGCTATTTTTATGTATAAAAAGTTATTCCAAAGTCAGATAATAAACTTAAAGTTTGAGCTAGTGGTCTGTTGTAACTTTTACAATGGAAAGATGAATGGATTTAGTTGAAAACTGATTTTTCTACAGTTGTTGTATTACATTTTGTAGCTTTTAAGTTCTTTTTATAAATTCCATAGCTCATTCATGTCAGATGAAGCTGTTAGGTTTTTTTTTTTTTTTTTTAGTTACTCTTTAACCCTTCGAAGTCCCTGCACGTGGCGATGCTGTATCTGTTTTGATTTTTAAGTAGGAATGACGTGACCCAGCTATTGTTTGATTTTGATTTAAAATATAATGTGTGGGTTTCAAAAAGGATTTTGATTTATAATATAAAGGTGGGTTTAGTTTTGATATTTATGCTTTTTAAATGAAAAGAGTTATTTATTAAAAGAGTTCTGACACATATTTTGCAAGGTAATTCAAATTATAATGAGAAAAGGCACGATCATCTTTCAGTTTCATGTTTTTCTAGACCCCAAATCAGTGCCATCTAGTGATGAATAGACGGAATAACCCTTGGCAGTACAAGACCTTTGATATGGCTTGGGGTTTTTTTTTTTAATTCTGGCACAAAGCACAATGCAGTGCTTGGAACAGTGTTTAAAGATTGGGAGGTTTACCTGTTGTTGTTTTTTTTAAATAAAATTTTTGGGGGATTTATCAATCTTTGATTTTTGTTATAAAACAATAAAAGCTGCTTTTCATCTGTTTTTGAGATTTTTGCAGTAAAAAAGACAAATTGCTACTCTTATTTTACTTTTTTGAACAATTTCAGGATTGTTGTGGATTTATTGTGTAATGTAATGCAAAAATAAATGTACGAACACAGAAACTGGGGTTTGTATAAAACTAATTAAATCAAACGCTCAAAAAGGCCTGGAAGGGTTAATGAGGCTTTATTTGTTTTGTCAATTGATCCTCAGTTCAGAACAGATCTAAGATTTTTTTATTTTATTTTATCTTACCCCTATTTTCATGACTGCTGTCAGAGTTGTTTCTAAAAGACAATTTCCCCATTGTGTGACAACGGTTTTCTTATCTTCTAATTTCCCGTTTATTGCTAGTACAAAATCTGAGACCCATGGCTAGGTCTTGCACAGAAACAAAACTCTTCCCTCTCCTTCTTTCTGTTTGTCAGAGACTTGGAGACAAAAAGGAGCCTTTCTTTCCCCCAGTTTCCAGCACCCCCAACACTTTCCATCACTGCTGAGCGCTCCTGATTGGTGCACCACAAATTACATACAGCCATAGACACGCCTATTAAGGATTCTCTTCCTTTCAGAAGAACTTTCCATTTAAATAAAACTTCTTTGAAGAAATCAGCGAGGGAATGATGCTCCATAAGTCCCAGAAATCTCAATCTCTGGTGCTAGGAATTGTTCTCTCTTTGTTCTTCTGATACCTGTGCAGCACTGGGCTTTGCTTGCATGTCTTCAGTAATCTCTACAGCTCCCATCTGATAATCGTGTGAGACAGACGCTCCTGATTGAGTCTCCTGGGTGCTGGTGGACTCTGCTCCGTCTGACAGCATTCACTTGGATCTGTGTTATTATCAGAGAGATGAAACGTGTTATGTCCCTGGGATGACACATCCTCGGAGCAGAGCGAGGTGGGGGTTTTCCAAATCGCTGGATTTTTGGCCTCCGGGAGAGGAACTGTACGAGGTTCATCTGCTCTGTCAGGGCCTTTCCACCAGACTGTGCTTTTAGGTTCATCAGCACTTTTCTGCTCTGCGTTTTCATTGCTCATACTCTACAGCCCTGATTTCATTCCATCCAGAAAAGAGATGACATCCTCGATGCCTGTGATGAAGCACGATTCAAACCTTTCCATTTCTTTCACTTCTCCATCCTTTGCCATTTTCACTTCCTTTATTTAATCTTTCATTTCATTTTCCTTCAGTTCATGTGTCTTTCTTCCTTTTTCCTTTCATTTTTTACAATCTTTCGTCTTTCATTTAAATACGTGTTCTCTTTTTCCTTCTTCATCAGTTTCCT
>SRMA01026257.1:200917-316449 GCA_007224835.1 Danionella cerebrum
TATATCCCTCCATCCGTCTATTAATGAGCATCCCTATCATCCTTTAGACCATTCCGTCTCCTCTCATGTGTGAAGATGAATGTTGTTTTTAAAAATGTTACTCTTGTTTGGCTTGGCCTGCAGACATACAGCTCTCTGAGAATATTTACGCCGGTGTATCTTGTCTCTTGTGGTCCCTCATGGCTAATATTCTCAGTAATGCAAGCCACAGGAATAGCATTTGACGGCTTTTCCAGAACTGGCTTTGTCTGTGTCTGAAAGGATGAGAATGGAGGGATGCTGCAGTGCTCTGGAAGTATGAAAGGCACAGTATGAAAGGGTGCTGGTGGCCGCTCGCACTGTACACTGGTGAACAAAAGCTGCTTGAGAACAATAAAAGCGCCCGGCGGCAGTTTGAGTGCTGCAAGCTCTGTCCGACAGGAACAGTCCAGGCCTTTCTCTCGGACTCCCTGCACTCGACATGTCTGCAATTAACAACAATTACTGTTGAGCAACGCTGGCACCAGCAACTTAGAAAGAGAGAGAGAGAGAGAGAGAGAGAGAGAGAGAGGGGCGTTTTCTGAGGGAACATGTTTACCGTTAGAGTGTGATCTTTGATTTCCCTCCTTCATTGTTCATGAGCACTCTGAAGCCTCTAATTACGTCCTTTAGCATCTACAGAATCTCTCTGTGTTTGTACAGTGTGTTGCTTCTGTTGTTCATGTCGTTTTGTGGCTTCCAGCGAAACAAAGCAGCTCATATTATTTCATGAAAACATGAATAGTAACTTTTTAAAATCATAATTACAACCGAAACTTTACAAATGACCCTGACCAAAAGTTTAAAAGGGATTCTGGTGTTATTACATGCACAAAAACTGACAAAAGTGTTCGAGCGGCTGGTGAAGGTAACCATCTTCACCTTGACTCGTTTGCTTGGAATCAATGTTTGTGCAGAAAATGTTTCTGACTCCTGACAGACCCTTGCCTCTTTCATCCAGTGATGCGCTGACATTTCTGAATTCTGAGTGATGGAGCAAGCAAAAGAACCAACAAAGGATCGACGGGAAAAGGTAGTTAAACTGTACAAAGCAGGGAAGAGATATAAAAAGATCTCCAAGAAACTGGGAATGACAATCAGCAGTGTTTTAACTCGAATAAAGAAGAGGAAAGTGAGGGATTCTGGTGAAACCAACACATTTCTGTAACAACTGCCAGAAAAATAGTAAGGGATGCAAAGAAAACCCCAGAAATAAGTACATCTGAAATATGGCTCTCTAGAAAAATGTGCCGTGGCTGTTTCAAGAAGCACAATAAGGAGGCACATGAAGAAAAATGGGTTGTTCAGCCGAGTTTCCAGAAGAAAGCCATTAGTACACAAAAGGTAACCGCTTACAATACGCCAAACAGCTCAGAGACAAGCTCCAGACATCTGTAACAAAGTTATTTGGAGCGATGAGACTTTTTGACGACAATCATAAACTCAACATTTGGAGAGGAGTCGTATGAGGAGGTGAAGGTGGTGGGTCACTGATGTTTTGGGGATGTGTGAGCTCCAAAGGCACAGGAAACATGGTCAAAATTGATGGAAGATGAATGCAGCATGTTCTCAAAGGATCCTGGAGGAAAATGTGCATCAGTCCTGAAACTGTGTATCGGACGTTCCTGGACATTCCAACACGACAAAAATCCAAAACACAAGACCAAATCCCTCGTAACTGGTTCCACCAGAACAAAGTGAAGGTTCTGGAGTGGATCTCAGTGCCATGACCTCTATATCATGGAACGTGCCGTTCATGCAATAGTTTACAAGAGGGTTTTTGCCGAGAAGAGTGTGCTGCTTTTCCAACAGAGAAGATAAAGAACCTCATCGACAACTACCTCAAGAGACTTTCGGCTGTCATTGATGTTAAAGGGGGAATACACAATATTAAGAGCTGGGGGTGTATAAACTTTTGATCAGGGTCATTTGTAAAGTTTCTGTATTCATTATGATTTAAAAGTTGGAGTGAAAACAATGTTTTCATTTGAACATTAATATTTTCCGGCCAAGAAATCAGGAAACCGGGCGGAGTGTGTAAACGTATGAGCAACTTTAGTTTTGGTTACACTTGACGTTTCTCTTTATTTTCAGGGCGACACTCCAAAGCATCGTGCTGATAAGGCCAAAGATGCAGAACTTGCGGCATATCTTGAGAACCGCCAGCACTATGAAATGATCCAGCGCGAGGACCAGGAGACCGCCGTTTAAACTTTAGCCCAAGTCCTGCTTCATTGTGCCAAAACTCCCGTCACCTCTGCCCATCCCAGGCTCTGTGGACTGCAGAGGGGTGATGCATTCCCAAAGAAGGAAGAGGATCAGTGGACGGCGTGGTCCTGGATCATTTCACTAAATATCTGTTGGACGTGATGTTTCCTATTTCTCCGCACTGCCAGAAAACGTTTCCCTCCGTGTTCACGACTCTGAATGTTAGATGACCTCTGAAAAGTGAGGATTTCAGACTCGCTCCATCATTTCCCTGCAGTTAACGACGTGATGGTGACTCGTAAGGAAGCTCTCCGCACTGAGTTCGTCATTTGAATCGTCGGAGCTCAATATTTTCAGGTGTATTTTGCTTTCGTTTGGATTTCCGCTCTGTTTTAACAGGAACTTTGGTACTGAAAATGTCCGCGAGTAGCTGTTTGTTTAAGAGCCATTTGCACTGTAGCTTTGATTGCCTTCTTTAATATTAACTTGATTAATGTGCTAAAATATGAATAAGTAAATAATGTTTATATTATTTGTAGCTATTAAATTAACCGTCTCTTGTATTATATGCCTCTTGGACGAGATTCAGGGGTTGAAAATAGACCTTTGTGTGATTCAGCTCCTAACGTTTAATGATAAGAGATTGCTATTTATTTTCCGGAAACATGGTTGGGATGGAAAAGTTTATTTAATCGTGATTAATCTGCATCACATAATGTGTTTTTCAATAAATGTTATTATACAGATGCACTTCACCATGTACGCAACATATTGTTTACAGGTTATTTTCAGGAAAATATTCCACGAGTTCCCTTCTATCTTTGGAAATTTTGAGAATCAGATCTATTTCGTCTGGATTTTTGAGTAGTTTGTTTTTGTCTTTCTTGATTCTGAGCGTGTGAGATCTTAGGTCTTATCTCTTTCACCAGAGTAGAGGCATCCCGGGGTAGAGATCATCCAACAGAGCGACAATCATTAGCCATGTTTTCATCCAACGATGTGAATTCAATTTATGCGCAATCATGGAAAATGTTTATGAATAAAGCACCGTTTCCATCCAACGAGTCACTTGCTGATAAACTAGCGGCAAACATCAAAAGAAAAATGAAAGTTGTTGCGTTAAAAGGCCATTTTTCATCTATAGTAACTTAGAACACGTAGACAAAATGCAATATGCGCAGTCATGCTTTTGGGAACGCAGCCGATTCTGGGACGTGATGACCCCGAACCACTTTGATTTAGGAATTTTAGAACGACCAAAACAACATTTCAGGTGTGCGATGAATCAGTCCGTTATAGCTGCCCCTTGTGCCCCAGTTCTGACAGAAATCTCTTTAGGATTTATTCGGTAAATGCGTTTGCATCTATGTTTATGCACATTTTTTTTACCAGATAAAAAGTTTTCGCTACTCAGTTGTTTGTATAACTTTCTTGGCGTTTCCATCCAGGGTTTTGTATGCAACATTCCAAAATACGCATAAAGATGGAAATGGAAACGCAGCTCCTCCAGCTGTTCATGCTTTCTACTCAACAATGTTTTGACTGCTTCATTTCCTTTTTGAGACATTCCACCAACAGACTGCTCTCACACAGGGTTTGAATGGATTACAAGAACATTTTGAAATGTAATTATGCAGTACACACTTAGCCAATTGTATATTTTTTTCTTATAAACTGTATTTTCAATGTTCTTTCTAATATACTATATCTCTTTCAGGTTATGAGTTTATACAGAAACTAAATTCTTTCCTGGAACACTTTATCTATGAATCCTCGCAATTTAATGTAGACCTTACACTCACCGGCCACTTTATTAGGTACACCTTTCTAGTACTGGGTTGGACCCTCCTTTGACTTCAGACCCGCCGTAATTAACAAGGTAACATTCCTCACTAGAGATTTTAGTCATACAAGCATCACACAGTTGCTACAGATTTGCTTAATTGGTACTAGTGGGCCCAAAGTGTACGCTGTAAAACACCCCCCACTCCTGTATACCACCACCACCAGTCTGAACCGTTGATAGACAGACCCAACCATCTGAATATTTTGTGGGTTTTTTTGTTTGTTTTTAGTTACTGGTGTCAATAAGGCATTTGCGGCCCCAAAGAACTGCCACTCGCTAGAAATTTGCTCTTTTTTTCAGACCATTCTCTGTTAACCCTACAGAGGTGGCTGTGTGTTAAAATCCCAGTGGATCAGCAGTTTCTGAAATACTTAGACCAACCCGTCTGGCCAACCACCGTGCCACGTTCAGTCACTTAAACCCCTTTCTTCCCTGTTCTCGAACTGCAAGTGGCAAAACATGAACTGAGTTGAATGCGATTGGCAGATTAGAAATTTGCATTAGCGAGCAGTTGTCGGGTGTACCTAATAAAGTGGCCGGTGAGATGGTTTTATAGTATGTTCGCAGTATCATTATTTTAACCGTCTTTCAACAGTTTTCTGCATGAACTCACAGCTGTTAAGAAGTTCAGTTTTCCATTAGAAAATCACTTCAAACACATTAAAAATCATTTGTTAGACTTGAGCTCATTTAGATATTTATTCATGTTTTCTGGCTTTTACTGCAAAGAAATGACTTCTTTTCTGTCTGTGACCAGTGTTTGCATCGACTCTCAGTCTCATCCTGTGGGATCTAGTGGATTATAAATCTGGAGCAAATAAGTAACTCATCCTTTCATGACAACAGCATGGTCTGACCCGAACAGAGCAGATCTTTTATTCCTCAGCTCGACTTATATCAACATCAAACCACCTTCTGCCACTAAATGACTCTTTTCCTTTCAGGTATAGGCTCATTCTTCATCTCCCTGGAGATAATAGTATTTTTTGTTTGTGTTTTTTTTTTTAAATCATTTTTTGTTATCTGACGATCACAGAGTAGCATCTTTTTATTTGTTCAGTATAAAGTTATCAAAGCGCTTTCGTATTAATAAGTTACAATACCAGCAGAAAATGATTGCTACTCCGGAATAGAGTATTATTTCTAAAAATATCAGCCTGAAAACCGTCAAAACATCACATTTTTTCTGGTAAATTGGAAAAATATGGTGTAATTATGGATATATGTGATAATTTCATACGAAAATTGCTTTTGAGCCATTTCACCAAATGGATGCCGTTTGCTTTATTTTGATTGCCGTATGCTTGTTTATCATATTTCTTTTTTGACTTGATTTCAAAACGGATTCCAAAAGCATAAATACTTAAGAATTCCCAACAGGTACTGGTAAATGTTTTTATTAGATTTATAATCAAAAGATGGATGCCGTTGTAGCTTGTTATTCTTCATATAAATACAGCGACTGAGTTTTTAGCAAATACATGCAAAATGACCACATTATAGAACCAGGAAATTCTGCAAATTCAGTTATTTACCAAATATGTGCTTTTTTACACTAAACTAATTAAATCTCTAAATAAAGAATTGAGGATGGTATTTTTTAAATGACACCCTTTGCTCTTCCCATGACCAAAGATCGAAGTGATGCAACTTCCTGCTGAAAAACAGTTTTTCAGGAGGGGCAGGGGTTAAAGTAACAGGAATGAGTAAAAAGCTGGGGACATTAGATGTGGATTTACGTATCCATGCAGAACAAAGTTTGTTTTTATCACATCTTAATCATTACTTTTTTACTGTGAAGTCTAGCATCAGAGACAAGCGTTAAATGCTCTTTTTCAGCGTTTCATCAGATGTTTTATACAATTTGCTTAATAATAAAATGTATTTATGAAGTAATTTTAATGCTGCCAGGGACAGAAACGGCACCCATTCGGTGGAATGGCCAAATGGTTTCATTGGATTCTATGCCAAGCTACGTAAAAAGTGCCAGATCTGGAGAGCTGCGGAATATTTTCCAAATTGGTAAAAACACCACTTATTATTTCAGAGAAGAGGGAGAATGAGCCCATGTGAGAAAGTTTAGTGTTCTTCAATGTTCTCTTGTGCTTTTTTGGTGGTAAGTACCAATGCTTTATTATAACAAATAAACTAGATCTTTCAAGAAAACTATATAAACCTTCTTTCTCTTAATCTCCTTAATTTTACGGGCAAAGCAATGTATTTTGAATGTTATGTTGCAGTGCTTTTTCTCTCTCGATTAAGCCGCTAGCCATCATTGAGATGCATGAAAGAGCTCTCCTTCACTGACTCGCAGGCAGAACCGACCGACTCTGACACTTGTTTGTCTAGTTTCACTTTTGAGTTGCTGTGCAATTCAAGGCTCGAGGTTGCTTGAGGTTTTAATGAGAGCGCATGGGTTCTAGTGCAATATGTTGGATTTAAGCAAATGTTTTAAGAATATTTTGTTCTGTAGTTCTATTTAACTTTGAAATGAAAGTATTCTGTTGCTTACACAATAAAGAATACGTAACATTTCATACTCAACACTGAGATCTTGTGGTGTTTATAACCAGGCCGCAAAGGTTGTTTTATCAATATGCAAATAACATGTTTACCTCAACACACGCACTCACAACAAAGGAACCCAAATGTACTTGATCTTTTGATATACTGTACGTGAAACAATAAAAAATATTTTTGGGAATTTTTTTGTAATACTAACCGCCAACTTGTTTATCTCTATAGCATGCGAAGAAATCGTTAATTATTTGGTTTTGGAAGTCCTCGACAAATTCAAATGCATCCGAAAAAACACTTTAATTGACTCGTTCATGCGAAACTCCTCATTTACATGACATCCTGCGATCTGCTCTCATTGGATACTGCATGCCACGTGCAATCTCGAAACAGACATCTAGCAACAAATATCACTCATATATTTTGTAAAAAGTGCATTTAAAAATCAACAATACTTTAAGCAGGCAACTGAGAACTCAAACACAGAAGTTTTACAACACGGTGGACATGCGAGGAAGCATAAAGGACCACTGAAATATAGGCAAGGAACATGGAAAGAACCCTGGGAAGAAGTCACGCGAGTGTAACAGAATCTGTGTCCGAGGAGGAAGAGGTCAGGAGGATTGGAGCAGGATTTCTCTCATTTGTAAATATCCCGTTACATTAATGTTTTGCCACTTTGACAATTTTTGTAAGCACGACACGTGAAAACCGTACAATACCAGTAGCTTGGCGCTGAGAGCAGGGGGAGCTTTGTTTTAAAACAATGGTTGACTCGCTTGCGGTAGGAAATGGTGTAGTATCGGGTGACGTCACAGTTTTTAGCTAAAGATTTGGTTGGAAGAAAGAACTTGTTTCAGTACTAAAGACCAGAACTCGATACACAGCACTTTCACATTCAAAACATATGTTCCTCCATCTTATAGCTGTGCACGCTAAAGATACAGTGTAATATTTCACCAACAGAGGGAAAGACAAGCCTATGAATGTCTTCTCAATCCATCTGAAATGCCTCCTGCTGAAGAAGCGAACCCTTCTACCTCGGGATGAAGTCAGCAAAGTAGCTGAGAAGCTCCTTGGTGGCAAGGCACCCAGTGTTGAAGAGGTCTGCCTTGAATTCCTCAAGTCCCTGGATGTTGTGAGCCTTTCTTGTTTGACACACCTCTGCAACATTGTGTAGGGACTATGCCCCCTCAGAGTTGGTGGACGCCTAGCAGTCCAAGCGGACTTCAGCCAGGGTGGTTGTAAAGGCGAAAACTCAGCTCTGGCGAGACAATGGAAAATGACTATCAATGGACCTCGAAGAGATCCTTGCATACCATCTGCCACCTGGGAAAGCATGTCCTACCAAAACCAGTGCTCTGTTTATAGTAGAGGGAGGCAATTGTTAACCTTGACTGGCGACAATGGTGGAATGAATACTTTGAGGGTCTTCTCAATCCCTCTAACATGCCTTCAGCTGAGGAAGCAGAGACTGGGAGCTCAGAAGTGCACTCTTCTATCACCCAGGCCAGAGTTACCGAGGCAGTTGGGTTGCTCCTTGGTAGCAAGACACCCGATGTTAATGAGATCTACGCTGAATTCCTGAAGTCCCTGGATGTTGTGAGCCTTTCTTAGTTGACACACCTCTGCAACATCGCATAGATGTAGGGCGCTCTGCCCCCTCAGAGTTGGTGGAATAATAGCAGAACCGTCTTAACTGGCAGCCAGGGACTGGTTATAGTACAGGGTCGCAACTGTTGAGCCTGACTGGGGACAATGGGGGAATGAATACTTTGAGGGTCATCTGACATGCCTTCAGCAGAGGAAGCAGAGACTAAAGGTTCCGAAGTAAATCTAACACCCGAGCTGAAGTCATCAAGATTTTTAGGAAGCTCTTTGGTGGCAAGGCACTAGGTGTTGGAATCTACTCTGAATTCATCATGTTCCTCTGCATGCTCCCAGGTGGAATGCTCCCTCAGAGTTGGTGGAGTGATCCTGCCCCGAGTGGAGGAGTTCAAGTACCTTCAAATATCTTCTACATTTTACTACTATAACCAATACTCCTGGGCTGAAGAGAAGCTACGCCAACGTTTTGTCCCCATCTAAAAATGCTTTACTTTTTTGTCTGGTCAAGCTACCAATGGGAAGGAGCAAAGAGTCTGAGGACCCACGCCAATCTTGAAGACAATGTCCAGAGTAGCAGTAAGTTTGCGTATGCAGGTGGAGCATGCTACAGATTGCTGGAGATAAACGAACGAATGTCTCAGAAAAGACCTAGTCCCTGCAGAGAAACCAGATAGGCTTTTTTGGGGGTCCGTAGATCTGACAACCATGAAGGTGGCTGAATGAGCCTTTTGGCTTCAGTTGTTTACGGACATGCTTTTGATGGAACAGATTGTCGGATGTATGAATGAGGAAGTGTTGAGACTGTAAATAGACAAGAGTTTGACTGGTTGCACCCCCCCACCCCACCCTCGCCAGCTTTCCCAGGACTTCCAGTGGCTGCAGAGGAGGAATGTCTTTTGTCAGACCCAGATTCATCTGTTCCAGAGTTTTCAGACAGAGCTTTCTCTGTGAAGAGCCGGCAGGAGGTCTTGCCTTTTCAAGTTTGCTTAAAATACATGGCCTTATGAACCCCCCAAGCTCTCTTTCTCTTTGTCCGTCACCTCATTGATTTTCTCCATTAGCCCAGTTTTTTCAGCACTCCTGGAGTCAGTGAGCGAAAGGAATGATGAAGTATTTTCCCTTTCTTTTGTCCAGAAATTTAAGCTGTCTGACAATTCTTAGACAATTCTAAATCTCAGGAGATAATCATTTAAGGATAATCATTTATGAGAGTTCAAATTCAGTGTCTCATAAAATATTAATGTTTTACTTGCAAAGGTTTCCAGTGTCTGAATGTTCTTCTGAGTTATTAGGGACATGGGGATGTCTACTAGCTGTCACTGACATCCTTCACAGGCACGTTAATGAATCTTACAACTTGAGTTTTAGTAACCTTTTATTTCTTGATTGGCTTGACTTAACTTGGGGTCAAACTTTGCAAAACTGTAACTCAAACTGAGAACCTCATAGATCCTTCAAACAGAGGTTATCAGTCTGTGCAAGAGCATACCAAGAATTGTGCAAAGGAATTTAAACCCTAGGCTCTAAACAGGGTTAAAGTTTTACTATTTAGGCCCGAAGTGACAGATCAAGAAAAATCTCAGAGAAGCATTAGTGCAGGATGGTGAGAACCATCACAGTCAACCCACAGACCACCAAATAGAGTTGTTTGGGCAAAACAATAAGTGTTGTGACACAACATTCCAAGAAAAACACTGATCCAAATTTTGCATACCACTGCAAATAACATGACAAATTATATATTTGTTACATTTTAACCTATTTATTTATTCATCTTTGCAGCTCACTTGATTTTTAGTAGCCCATTTTCTCTTTATACATTTGATACAGTGTTGAATATTTTAATAAATAAAACAAAATATCTACGTTTATATTTGGAAAAAAAACAGTTTCCTGATTATATTTAGTCAAAGACAACAGAGATGGTAATTTACGAACAATTGCCTGTTCAGAAAATGTTCAAAGGTTCATCATCCAAACGAGCATCATCCATCTTCAACTCAATCAATGCCGGTCCTCATTGATTCTCAAAAACCTTGTCTGTGATATTGCATGCAGCAATGCCCCATCGAGTCATTTATGGTGCTAATGTGAGATACACAGTAGAGCCCTAAGGGCAGGAAACAGTAGCTCAATAGAACAAATCAGATAAACAATTTCTACAGGCTGAAACAGGGCAGAGCAGAACCACAGCAATGACCTGACACAACACCTCTATAAAATCAGGCTCTCACACAACCGCACTTTCCCAACACATACAGTAACACCAGCCCCCAACACACTTGTAGCAGTACTAGCCATCGGCCTTTACACTAATATGTTCATGAAAATACTGAGTCACACAGATTCGCAGGTTGGATCGTGTATTTTGCAAAGAGAGCTTGAGATATTTTTTTTTTTACGTATTTAGCTTCTTAGAAAAATTTCAAATGGTTTATAGCTTGAAGTTATTGATATTTTAGCGGATGATGAGAGACACAGACACACTAGCACTGTTCAAAGTGGTTCAGGGCATTTATTTAAAATATTAGCGTCATAAATACTCAAAAAGAGTCTTCTAGTGCCCTGTCATGGATGGTGGTGAGCAGGTTGGGCGAGCACGGCTCCGAGAAGTGCACTGGGGTGCTCCAGGGTGCTTCCACTCCATTTGTCCAGTGGTTCGTGGGTTTCCGAACCAGAGGTGTGGGGTCCGCCCTCTCGTCAGCACCTTGTCAGAAAATGGACAGTCCAGCAACCCTGCATGTTCCTCCGGGGGACAGAAATCCAGCCGAGCCCCTGTGACTCAACTGGCCCAGGGGCGACACATTAGACCCGGTCAGTGGGCACCTCCTGGGTCCCTTTGGCTCCCAGTGGTTCTGGTGGAGTCCATCCACTCTTCCCAGCGGAGGGTAATAGTTCACTTTTCCCAGCACTATTATCAGTTTTAATGCACGCAGCTGTCAAGTGCACGCAGGCTGATGAGTAGCACCTGGCAACGCTGATCAGCCCTGCACTTCGTCACAATATCCATGAGAAAAATGTTGGCTTGTAAAATTGACGTTAAAAAGATTTAAAAATGTACCCCTTGTAACTAGGTGTGAATTAAACTGTACCCCATTTATCTATGGTTTTCCTGAGCTGAGCTATAGGTTTTTTTTTTAATCGGTTGCTGGGGTGAACAATTAGGATTTTCTAAAACTGAGATATAGATAAACTTTGCGAGCACAACAAGATTCCAAATCAAAAGCTGCTCCTACAAAAAAAAAAAAAAAAAAAAAAAGAGTGTTTTGTGTTGTGTTGTGCACTAGCCGCTGCATTAGCCACCCTAAATTGAGCCATCGTCAGCACATCGTGACAATCTGTAAAAGTGTTTGTGTAAATAACGTAATTACAAAGGAAATAAATTTTAAAGTTCAGCTTTTCCATATTGGGCGGACATAATTCTGCATCCAGGCATGTGGGGGCGATCATCACCACAGTTTGGCTTCACTGCCCGGTCAAGTGAGACACACTTTTTTTCTTTTTTTTCACATTTTATTTTATTATTATTTTTTCATTTTTTTTTGTGAGACTTAACCATAAGGCAAACCATTTAATGTTTTAAGCAATATTATTTTTTCTGTATATTTTAACTAAGCGGCACTTTGTATTTCTATTTCAAGAAAATGTAACACTTTCTCGGTAATTTGATAAAATAATTTGAAATAATCTGATGTACATAGTTAATATATGACTTAATTTATTCATTAAGGATATTTAACCAGGAACCTCTGATTTATGGGGGATCTTTAGATTTAACTTTTCAAGAATTAAGAAAAAAAATTGTTTACAATAATTTTATCTTCACATTTTACTACTTTAAATGTGAAGAATTTCAGCCCTTTTTTATTGACTTAATTTCACACAATAATGTTTCACAATTTCAAATTACAAATTCAGTTACAGCACATGCATAAATAAAATTTTTGAACATAAAGTTTATCCTATCATAGGTTCCAACCTATTATTATAACACAGCAATAAGAGATATATAACTAATTATATAATTAAACATACTGCAAGGATTAAATGAAAAGCAGGGATTTTAATGCATTGTGTGTCTTTAGGCCTTCTTGTTTTTAAGTTGACCCAGGAGATTGACACGTATTTTAAAATATATAATATGTGGAAAATCTGGTTTACTTTTTATATGATATTTTCCCCAACGATAAAAATAAGTTTACAATATGTTTTTAATTATTTCCCCATGTATTCACATTGTACATAAAACAGTACATTAAATATAGAATTTTTATTTTTTTTTTGCCACGGTCTATCTGAATTCTCGATTCTGATTGGCTGGTAGGTGTTGATTAGGTTGATCACTTTGTGTATCAATGCGCGACATTGGTAACTATAGTAACACAATGTGTTGATATTATTCTCAAGTTCTTTCCAAAAAAATCTTTTAAAAATACAATGAGACAAAAAGTGTAAAATAGTTTCTTATTGTTATTATTTGTACAGAATTTTTGTTTCCTCGCTTTATCTCAAGACACTTAGTTGAAGAATTTGTGGTGACTGGCGCTTACGTAGACCGTGACGTCACTGCGGGGTCAATTTAAATGGGTTTCGCAGAGGGAGAAGCGTTTAAATTAGTTTTGGGGGAAACAAAGAGCCGGAGCGGCGCATACAGGCGGATGCTGGAGGAGAGTTCACACAGAAAACACCAGCAAACTACAGACCGAGGAAACATTCAACACTCAACAAGTGAGTTCCATTCGATTCACTCCGCTTAACTTTATGTGCTTTTAGTTGGGAAAAGCCCATGAAAGGAACGTTTTGTGTATGTTGTGTTCAACATCTGAACACGCTTGGAGTAACGTTATTCATGACACGGAGCAGGTTATTTTCTGTATAACGTTTCTAAACGAGTCTCCACTTTATCATGGTCTGACGCCGCTGATCTGATTCATTTCTTTTGATTCAGTGAATCTCGATTCTTTCAGGAGTTGCTGGAAAGCGCTCCTGAAGTCCATTTTTTTTACTGCGTCATCTTTGATGTAATGACCTTTTTCCCAGATTATGCTTGATCCAGAGCTCAAGAATACATAGTTAAATCTTAAGCTGACGTACATAAAGGAAATAATCAGGATTCGGGCATCAGTGAGTCACACTCAGCACTCACACCCAGAAAGAACGTTTACACAAAGAAGATGATTTATCTGCAACAAACCAGTCACGCAGTCAGTGATAATTGCCATGGCTATATTATGTACTTTTGACCTGTGCATGTTTCATTTGTACGTCATCAACCAGGAGTTTCCATACTTGTGTTTCTTCCATGTTGAATAAAAAGAAGCATAAAAGTAGTTTTAAAATCTATAGTATAAAAACCATTTTAAATTCAACATGTGAATTTTAGTACAGTGGTACCCCGAGATACGAAATTAATCCGTTCCAGGGTGACATTAGCATCTAGAACCTTTCGTATCTCGAAGCAAGTTTTACTTGTAAAACGCCTAATCCGTGTAACGGCTCTCAGAAACAACAGAATAAGTTGATTAAAAAAATGGAAAACCAGAGAAAAATCAAGTAACGTTTCTTCAATCCTTACATCTACACATTGTTAATGTAATAAATGATAATAAAACAGAATAAAACACAAGCAAAATGTGTAATATGTACACAAATGTGAAACCTTATCTTAAGAGTGAAGCGATGTGTCGGAGGAGGAGAAACGGATGACAGAAAACATTACGGCACCACGTATGAAAGTTAACTTTCTCGAGATATTTCACGAATTACCGACACCAACACGGTTTCAAGCACGAGCGCAGACAGATGGAGAGACGCTTCTGAGAACGCGTCACAGGGTTTCTCTAAGTTGCGCTACAGAACAGCACTTTCCACGTTATAAATGTTATTTCTTTTACGACACCTTGACTCTAACATTTGTTATAGTACATTATTAGTAATCTATACATAATGTTTCACTGTGTTTTGAAGCGTATCAGCACGGAAGCGCAATGCAAGGTGACCCGGTAGCGCGCCGTGACATCATGACATCAAGCGAGAAAGTACAGCAGAACAGCTTGTAGTTGTTGGTATTTTGAATTTTTCTTAGTTTCTCGAAGCAAACAATGTCTCGCGAGATCTTTTGTAGCTCAAATATTATGTAACTCGAAGAATTTCTCACCTTTGGGTAATAACTGTAATAATCTACATAAAAATTGTATAAGTATTTGTGAAATCTATAATAACAATTTTGAGTTATATTAATACACGTGGTGAAATAATAAACCCCTAAAAAGCATCTTTACCGTTCTGCTGAAGATGCTTTCAAAGACAACAGGTCAAAATGATATGCTACTCATCAGAGATTTCTTCCTGTATCTCAAACACAACCAAGGCCTCTGGTTTTTTGAAAACGAGTATTTTTCTGCAGGGTTATGCACTCCGGGTCAGTGTGAACAGGATAACCACAGTAGTTTGTCCCCGGGGGGGTGGAGTCTGTTGTCATCATGCTGTGTTGACAACAGCAAGAGTAATGGCGACCGAAGCGCGAACTATCTTGTTTGATCACCGAACAGAGGCGCTTGTGTTTTTCCTCACGCAGCGTTAAATAAGTCATTTTTAAAATGCCATGAATTGACTGCCACCTGTTGGTTTGGCAGAGCCATTACAGCATTTTCGGAGTGTTTGAGTATTTTTTTTTTTAACGGACACATTTTTTTTCTGTCCAGTGTTTGGATTCCTTTGAGCTGTTGTGGGAACAGCCACTTGCAGACCAAAAGAGACGATTAATTTTTACTTTTCATTTTCTAGACCAGCCACGAGAATGTGAGCGACTGTGGATGACAGCTGGTGGGTGTGTCCAGCGACGAAAGTTAAAAAAAGTTTTACTTTATGCTAATGAGAAGTGACCACTCATTCATACATTTTCCAACCCGCTCACTCAATTTTTTTTTTTTTTGGGGGGGGGGGGGTCACAGGGGGCTGCCGGGGGCCTATATCCAGCGCACAAAGGGAGAGAGTCGAGGGTACATCCTCGACAGGTCGCCAATCCATCACAGAGAAGTGACCATCTTGAGCGAAATCCAATACGAAAGAAGTATTTTCCAAGTGATTCCTCACCTGCTGAAATCTCAGCTCCTGCACATTCTGACTCCGTGAAAGATTTATTTCGTGAACCCATTGAGCTCTGTGTTTACGCTTTTGGCGCACATAGATAGCAGCGATGCAAAACAAATGCGGATGTACTTTTCCCTCGTAATTTTAAGTAAGAAAATGGTGGATTTCCTTGTCAACTACTCACTGACGAGAGCCTAAACAGTGGTACGACCACTAGTGATGCTCCTCTAGTCTCTGGGCGAAGAGCTGCGATGGGTTCTCTCTTGGTCTGTGGGGGGCGTAAGCGATGGGGTCCATTGAGCAGATCTATATAGGTGATGCTCCAGGAACATGAGGTGAAATCTCACCAGATTATCTTTTGATACACACTCAGCTGCGTAGCATCTGTAGAGCTTGTGGTAAATTAATGCACGCCCCCCACCCCATCCCTCCATCCGTGTTTGTGCATGTAAGTGTTTGGAATCATTGTGCGTTTAATGCTCTTGGCTCCATTCAGTGCCTCCCTCTGTCCTCTTGAATGGAGTGATTAAAGTCTGCATGGTCAAAGGGTGCAAAACAGAAAGGAAGAGGGCCGTGTTCCATCTTTTCTTCTCTTGCTCTTTCAGAGGCCCTTTCACCTGACCTGCCCCTTGCATTCTTCTCCTTTAAGACACTTCCAGGACCACTTCTCCTGAAGGGATTAGACAGTCAGATCTATAGCGCAACCCTTCGGCCTTTGCTCTGTTTTGGGTGTGTTTGCATCACAACACATAAAGTTGTGTAACAAGTACAGAAAGCCCAGATGAACAGAGTTTCAGATTCGAAGAGAGAGGGAGTTCGCTTAAGAATTTCACGGGACCATTTTTGGAGATTTGTGTTAAATCCGACAGCAGGAATTCTCGTTAATCAAACCCATCTTTATTACCTGTAAGAATAAACCAATCTAAAGCCCTATTCAGTGTGGATTTGGATGGTAAAAAGAATTCCGGCAAGCGATTGGTCTTCAAGCTCACGTGATCAGATTGCACAGACTGTATTTGGTCACGTGACCACAACAACGGAGCAATGGTTGGTTAATATCTGTTTGCAGCGAACCAAAGTTTCATTACATACACAACCACAAGGTTTTGGAGGCAGTTGGTTGAAGTGCAAGGTCTTCTTGTTGTTTTAGCAAAAACCTCAATGGGTTTCATCTGTTGTTGTTGTTGTTGTTGGTGCAAAAATTCCGGAAATGTGAATTCTGGTGCGACCTTTTCTGCAATCTCAGACATCCACATAGAGTTTGCTGAAAAACAGTAGGTCTGGAATTACACAGACATTGCAGATTCAGACGATATCGAAACTAAAAGTACGTCTGAGAAACAAAAAAATTTCTCTAACATTTCCCTGTGATGCTTAGCTTGTGACGCCGCAAACATTCATACCATCCACGACTGCACCTCCACCTATCGTCCAGAGAGACGCTGCAGTGGTGAAACTGAGAAATGGGGGTTTGTTTACGCTAATCATAATAAATTCAAATTTTTATGACATCAGATGGCTCCATAGCAACCAAACTGTTTACCATAGCAACTAAATTTCTGAACTCAGCTTTGGTAAATGATAGACTTGGGGGTTGGTTTACATCACTTATAGGGAACATTACTTTATGCCACTGACCCCTCCATAGCAACCTGACTGTTTACCCTAGCAACCATTTTGGCATATAACTTTCATAGCTAAGAAAAAATCATAGAGACTCATACAGGGATCGGCACTTCGATAGCAACCAAAAATTCTACCTTTGCAACCATTCCATTTTGCTTAAAAAAATATGTTAAAATGTCACTTTTCCAAGCGTTGGTGCACAAAATTTAGCCACCTTGTTATTATTGCTCCCTATTGGGCTCTGGATGTCCTCGGGGTGTCTGTGTGTAACAAGCACTGTACATGCCGATTTAAATAATGTGAGCGTCTGAACTCTTTCTCACGGCCCTCGGGCCCTTTGCTGGTCACTCTTTCTGTCATTGGTGCAAGTCTTTCCTAAGGCTTTACCGGTGCATGTGTGCACTTGTGGACGTCTTCCAGCTGCACGAAAGAATGACGGGAGGCTCTGAGTGATTTATGACTAGCTTTAGACCTGTGATTGAGTAAATCTAGTGCCGAAGTGAACTTAAACAGCTGCTTTTGGTATGAGCACTGTCTCCAGTAGTCTCCCTCTCCTCCCCCGTCTGGCTGCGGTTTAGATGACTGATAAAGCCCATGCTGACTTCAGCTCCCTCTGCACTTTATCTCCGAACCCAAGACCAACTCAGCCTCGAGGGCTGCTTCGCTTCAGACTTAATAGAAGCACCTCTGTTTAATGTAGGCTTTACAGAAAAATGCAGAGCTTGTCAGAGAATTGAAGAGTTGCTGAAAGCGGTGCGTCCGAATAGAGCGCCGTAATTGAAAAGCCGCACTGATAAGCGTGAAACTGTGCCATATGTCTGTCTATGAGTGAAGTGGGTCAGAGCTTTGTGTTGTCCTCTCTGCTATGGAAATCATCCAGCTGGTTGTGCTGCGAGAGACTCATACTCTCAAACGCCGGGTGCTGGAAAGCTATGAAAAGATGTGAGGGGACCGGAGAGGACCAGAGGAGGGGAGAGAGGAGGCACTGTGTGTGTACAGCGGCCCCACATTCCTCCTTGCTTGTGATAATGGAAGCCCCGTGGCGTATGGAGAGTAAGTAAGGCCCTCAAAGACTGTGGGAGTAATGGGCTTTCTGGCCTCTGAGTGTATGAGGTATGTGTGGACCCCAGCGGGTCAGAGCAGCCTCGTTACAAACCATCTGAACAGCTCGCACAAAGACGACTGCCTGATGAGAGAATTTGGGGAAAGGTCAAAGAAAAAGTGAGGAGGGGACATTTTTGGACAGAGAAGAGGGGGTGAAGACATTTTTGGGCCAGGGAAATGGGGGTTGGGGTGCTGGAGATTTGTGTTTTTCTCCGAGAGGTTAGTCACGCTCTGCTGAGCGCCTCACACTTAATTACTGTTTGGAGGGAGTTGCAGGTTTTCCTGGGTCAACAGAATATTTTATAAATGGCTTTAGAAGAACATTTTAATGTCTGAGAGTGAGAGATGAAGGAGGTTTTTATGGTCTCTTCTTATTGTGGCCTGTAAAGGCCTGGCGCCAGCCGTTTTACCTGGAGAGCAAGTTGTAGGTAGTGAGAGTTTGCTCTCAAACATACCACAACTCCCGCCTTCAAGCACGGTTTATACTCTCTGTGCCGTAACATTTGGCCACAGTTTGTGAGATTGCTTAGCAGCACGCCTGGGGCTATTGGTTATATCAAGGAGGGGATTTCCTCATCAACAGGTTTAATGGTTTTCAAAGTCATAAAACTAAAGGGAAATAAAAATAGTACAAATCAATAATTGTATAAAGATGCTTACACAATATACAATTAGCATTGCTATTCACATGAAACTACTCATGGAGTCCTATATCTGTATTTCCACTTTCTATAATAATCTTCCTTAATGTGTTCAAAATAACAAACTGCATAGCTACGACGATGCAACCATAAACTCAAGATTGATTGAGATTAGGGCTGTGTCCCAATCCAGAAGTGTGCATCCTCCTAAGTGCGCATTTTAAGGCCACTTGCGTCACAACGGTGCGCTAAGGCCATCTCATTACGGAAAAACTCAAAGGCTCGTTAAATGCACCCTTGAAATGCGTCCTACTTTCTCCTGAATTCCGAGGATGCATTGCGACCATCCTTCATGGCCTCAGATATCCCACAATGCTTTGCAGTGTTTTTTTCCCCATTAGAATAAACACAAAACACACTTGGTAGTGATGGGCAAATTGTAAAACATATTTTATTTTTAACATTTATTATAAACATTGCCACACGCAGTGTTAAAAATAAACCCTTAAAACCCAGAAAATAAATTAAGCAACGAAGGAACTTACAGTGAACTTACAAATTTATTATACGCAAAACATAAATATCACTTAAAGAAAAATATTAATGATACAAGAACGTTTCCTTCATTCAATTCAGGATCCAAACTACTGATCCAGCTGGTGGCGCTAATGCACCAATAAAGCAAACTGCCAAAAACAACAGAAGAAGAATAAGAGGCTAGACTGTCCCATTTACCATTGGTGTTTGCAGCCTTCGCAGGATCCTCCCAAGCCGTAGCCTTAAAGGCTGGGTAGGAAGGACCCTCCGGAGGCTTTTAGAACCTGGATTGGGACAAAGCCTAGTACAGCAATAAGGCTGATCTACTTGCACATTTGTAATGAACCTGTGTTACTTCCTGATAATAAAGTTTACTCAAAATACCACACCTTAGCTGTAATACCAAATCCTACCTCAAGATGTCTCTAATTAACAAAAACTGCAAACAACTGTTAACATAACAGAAAGCTCTCCGTTAAGCGCTTTGCGTTCCTCCATGTGATGCGCGCCATAAACATTAATCTGCTTCTTCTTCCAATGAGAGAAAACATTTATTGTGTTTATTCTTCCTCTTCTTCTTTCATGGGGACGACCAGACATGACGCAACACCAGATATGCTCAAGAACTGACCAATCACAGAGCCCAATGGATGACTTCACAATTTTTGGGTGGGGCACATCAAACTGCTGTGGAGGGGTTTATGACTTCCGCACGTCTCATGAATTTAACCTTCAGAAGCAATTGCAATTCACTGACTGGCCACTTGAGGCAGGACGCAAAGGGAAGCCATCCCACAAACTCATTATCTTAAAATGGCCAACTTTTACTACAAAAATGCACGTTTGCTGCAGAGATTGGTGATCATCTCTATAATTCCTTGATTAAAAAAAGAACCCTCCTTATAACGATGATGTAGTCTCAAAAGCTGCTGTGATGCTTTCAGTGAAAGTTAAGGATTGGTTGAATTTACGTTATGCAGTTTTTGTTTCATGTGAGAATAAATCTAGAGTTTTCTTGATTTGAAAGAGAAAAAAAGGAACTTGAAAGTGATTGTGCAGAACATTCTGATGAGTAGCTCCAGTCTAACAGCAGAGGCGAAGTTCTCGTCTAAAGGAATCGTACCTGAAGAGAGGGGTCGGCTGATGTTCGACTTGCACGCCTCTGAGTTCTGGAGATATACAAGTCTTAGATAGATAGGAGCCTGCAGCTTCTAAGGAGAATGCACAACACACTGCACACTGTGGCCAGAGCATACGGTGAGGAAGGAAATGACTGGCACCTCACGTTTCTTCAGTTGCAACAGGAGGAATGTCATCTGCTGGGACTTCTTAGTGAGGGAGCTCACATTTAGGAAGTCCACTGTGAAAGTCCATGATCATCTTCTCTGTCCTCTGGACGTTCAGCTCCAGTTAGTTACTGGCACACCAGATGGTTCACCCCCTTCCCTCCTCCCATCTGAGATGATTCCAATGAGGGTGGTGTCATCAGCAAATTTAATCATCTTGACAAACTGGTTTGGTTGGATCAAAATGAACCCCGAAGTGATTGCTCAGTTTAGTGGGGTTCATTGACAAATCATTGCCACCCAAACCCTGAACTGCACCACTAAACAAAGCTATGGTGATGGAGATGGGTGTCAACCCACTTTCAAACAAGCCTTTGTGGTTCAGCTGCAGCCTCAACAAATCATGGTCCCAAATTACAGGACATGATGGCACAAGATTGTGATTCAAAGGGAAAAAACATGGTTTCCTTTCTGCATCTCGTCCTTATCTACAGGGGAAATCCTTCTGCTAGAACAGGGTGAGGTCTAAGCCAGAAAAGATTTTTACATGTAGAATGTTAATCTTGTACACATCACCGGTTCAGGTGGTGAGTTCCTTCAAAGAACAATTGCATTACAAAGACCAACCAACCAGTCAAGACTAGGATGTTTCACTATGCCTAGGTTCGGTAATTTTTTGGATCAAATGTTTGTACTTCAAATGAGATTCCTGACTAAAAGCCAGTCCCATGTTTCTCCCTTCTCCTTCAAATTGCTCTCTTTGCTGCCTTTTCTAGTCTACTGACGGTTCTCTGGGGCTCTTCTTTTGATCAACTGTTCTTTGGATGTAATCCATTCCATCTTCTCAACGAGAAGTCTGGGCTTGGGAGAACCCAAATGTCCCGCTTGAATGTTTGCCGCTGGCTACAAGATGGACGTGTGGGAGAGGATGGCTGCTCTGTCCCTCTGAGCTTTGATAATAGGGTTTCTGCTCATTGGATTTGGTCAGGCCCTGGGTTATCTGGGATATAAATTACAATAAGACGTCCAACTGGATTAAAACAAAGGTGTGCAGAGCTTCTGGGATTCTATATTGCAAATTGGATAACATGGTGGAGAACTAACCGTTATGCCAGTGGTGGACATCTGCTATGTGAAATTACCAGATATTGACCCAAAGCTGACGAGGATAACTTTTATCTTTCGGCTTTCCCTCACTTCTATGGCGGTTGTTGGAGACAAAAAAACTTCCCAGGGAGAACAAGATAACCACAAGCTCTGAAATCCCTTTTCCTTCAACCGGTGCTGCTTACAGATGCCCTGTTCCCCCGCCCTTCTAGGAGGACAGTTTCAGAGTGGTCATTTTTTCTAATCCTTTATTTCCTATACTACCTTTCGAATGACCTGTCTTTCCCGGTGACTGGGTTTCAGGTGAACAGGTTCGATTTCATTGTATGTAACAGTGTTTGTGAGATAAGTTATTTATAACTTAAGTCTTGCTTGAAACTCACTCTTTAGCAGTGCCTGATCGGGCACATGGACCAACCTCTGATTTGAAGTAGGTAGAGTAATGCTTTAATGATCTTCGTTATCCTCAAACACTGCTTCATGCATCTTTTTACATCTGGATGCTTTGATTCTTGCATCTTACACACACTGTCTGTTGTTTCAGGCTTGCGTGACTGTTAACCTCTTAAGCCCGAGAGTCCCTGGTACCTGGGGACTTGCCCCCTTGTGCGTTACATTTTCACTCATAGCTCACTAACCCTGAGAATAACCCACACATATTACATATCGTTGTGCTCAGCGGAAACTCCTCTAAAATTGTATCTAATTCAATTTCATATTCGTTAACCACAGCTCGAACGCCATGCAAATAAAGAACAACATAGCCGGAGTATAATTCATGACCAAGTTTTTGTTTATGTGCGATATGTATCCACAATATAAACGAAAACACCAAAACCGTGGCATCAAATGAAAGCTAGCAACCAGCAGAATCCAGCGATATGCAACTCATTACATTGCAAGCAAGCATGTAAATCTTGTCTTACCTTTGCCGTTTTTTCAACAAAAAGTTATTTCCATAGCGATAAAAGTCTGTTTGTTGTTATATCCGGTCGATAGCTTCGTGGAACCTCCATTTTGGCTCTTTTCTGTAGCTCTGTGCTCGCAATAACATGACCAAATATGGAAACACTCCCCGTGCGTAAGAGCACGTCTCTCCACACTCCGCGTCATGTGATTCATTGGGGATCCTGTCAGTCTCAAAATGGTGGAGATCATTGGCTTCTTCAGATTTCAGATTCAAAGCTTTTCAGCGATATATAGATCTCCCGGATTGGACAGATGGTCGGGGGGTAGGGACACGTGGAAGCTCGAACGTCGAAAGCGCCTGTGAATGGGACGTTACGCAAAGCGCGCACAGATTGCGGAAATAGGCTTCCACCCCTCTTTTACAGCGTTTCTTTAGGAGTTTTTTTTGCTGAAATCATGTCCCGTAAGCAAGAAAAGAAGACTATGAACGTAGCGGAAGCTTTGGACAAGATTTTTTCCATATTTCAATTATTGTGCCAAGCTGTGCCAACATGGATTACGCCTGAACTTTGTTCAATCAAAACCTGTACAGAATATTAGTTTCTTGTAGTATGGACACCAAACTTGCTACAGATGTCCTTGACATGTAGTGGTTACAATTGATTGTGTTTATTTGCTTCGTTATAAGTGAAATAAGGAGATATTGGAGTTAATTTTTTGGCCATTCCAACATCAATTACTCTTACCCAGTGTTCTTGACTGTCAAATTAACTCATCCACACCACTCCCCAAGAACCTATCTTCATTTTGATACCAAGATTTGCAGTTTAGACCTTGTAAAAGCTGAGACATGCCTTATCAAGTGAAGGCATAGGATTTTCGGAAAATAGGCCTCAGGGCTTAAGAGATTAACCCCTTAACACATTTGATCGTTCTGAGGATATTTTAGAGGAGATTCCGATTGTTTTAATGAGTGGCATGCACAAATTTTTTTTACATTTTTGTTTTTTAATTTTTTCAGTGTTTGTATTTTCTTTAAAAAAGATTTTTTTCATTGAGTAGTTTATCTAGTGGTATTGATTTGTATTTTAAAAAATGCAAATTTTCATCAATTTGTTCATTTGGTTACCAAGTGGCAATTTGGTGCCAATGGTGCCCGCCTGGACATTGTCTTGTAAAAATCCCTGCAGAAAACACATGTTTAGCTCCATTTTGACAGATTTTGGTCATGTATTGGCCCACAGTTGTGGCGTCTATTCCATCTCAAAAGGGTGAATATCATTGGATTCTACAGATTCTAAGCTTTCCGGATTGGACAGACGGTCGAGGGGTGGGCACACGGGGTATACAATAATTTAACCCATAAAATGTGAGAGTTACAGCCATTTTATTTTGGGTATGCCTTTTTCGGACCTATGTTCAAAAAGAGGGGTGGGTGTTAAGGGGTTAATTGCTTTCCCGGTGAACGGAATTCTGAACCAGGCGTGGTGTATTTTTGATGAAAGGCATTCCTGCTCTGACAAGTTATTGGTAAATGTGGTTCATTCTGCAATCTGTGAAGATCTATGGGCTTTAGTCTCCTGGCCTTCACATCCCCAGAGCGTTCCATAAGAATAGAGCCCCGCTGCGAGGACTCCATTCTCTTTAGACAATACGCTCTTGCTATCTCGCAGTGCGCTGGCGAATCATCGCCATGGAGATCACAAGCCAAGGCTAAAGTGTGCAGCCAGTCACAAGCACCATTTATTGGATCTGCCCTCCCTCGCATGATCCAGTCGAAGAAATGCAGTTTTTATCACTCAAACTTTCTTTTGTTTTTTTTTGCCTTTCAGTCAGCGAAAATTTATCTTTTACAGAGTCGTGCATCTCTGTGGGGTCTTTGTGTTGTTCCAGTTTTGAATGTTGACCTGTAGAGAAGAGTAAAGGAGCGCTAGTTTCATCCGCTCGTTTATTCATTTACGTTGTGTACACAGCTGACAGAGAGACTGAAGGAAAACACAGATGTGAGGACTGAACGCAGCAGGACATAAAGGACGTGCTCAAAGACATTCACTTTGGATGTTGGTGTTCGATGATTAATGGACAACCGAAGTGTGTTCAGCGCCAAGAGCGTTATCCAAATGTATTTTCACTCGAAACATTTCAGTGAAGCTGCATTAGAATCGTATTTCTTGCTGCTCCACCAAATAGAGCCGAAACAATCAAAGTCATTCATTCATTTACTGCACAACAACTAGAAAACATCTTTTCAACGAGTGACAATGTTGCAGTTGATTGAAAAACACTTAATTCATTCAGTCATTCATTTAACCATCCACCCTTTCCTTCATTCATTCACCCATACGTTCATTCAGTGATTCATTTAATCAATTATTCAGTCACCCAGCCATTAATTCAGTCATTAACTTAACCCTCCATTCAATCATTCACTCATCAGTTCATTCAGTCATTCATTAATTATTCAATTCAACAATCCATTCATTTAACCATTTGTTCAACCATCAGTTCATTCACTCACTCACTCATTCATTCATTCAGCCACCCATCTATTTATTCCTTCATTCATTAACCAATCCCTTCATTCAATGATTCCCTCAACCATCCATTTATTCATTGATTCATTCACCCATTCACTTAATCATTTATTCATTCGTTCATTCATTCAACCATCCATTTATTCTTTCAGTCATTAACCAATCTCTTGATTCAGTGATTCATTTAACCATCCATTTATTCAGTGATTCATTCACCCATTCATTCATTCATTCATTCACTTAACCATTCACTCATTTGTTTATTCAGTCATTCATTCATTCAACCATCCATTTATCCAGTGATTCAATCAACCCTCTGTTCACTCAGGCATTCACTTACCCATTAATTCATGAATTCATTCAACCATTCAACCATCCATTTATTCCTTCATTTATTAACCAATCTCTTGATTCAGTGATTCAATTAACCATCCATTTATTCATTGATTCATTCACCCATTCACTTAATCATTTATTCATTCGTTCATTCATTCAACCATCCATTTATTCTTTCAGTCATTACCCAATCCCTTCATTCAGTGATTAATTTAACCATCCATTTATTCAGTGATTCATTGTCATTCACTTAACCATTCACTCATTTGTTCGTTCATTCATTCATTCATTCAACCATCCAAATATCCAGTGATTTAATCAACCCTCTGTTCACTCAGGCATTCACTAACCCATTAATTCATTCATTCATTCAACCATCCATTTATTCCTTCATTCATTAACCAATCCCTTCATTCAATGATTCACTCAACCAACCATTTATTCATTGATTCATTCACTTAATCATTCGTTCATTCATTCAACCATCCATTTATTCCTTCATTCATTAACCAATCCCTTGATTCAGTGATTCATTTAACCATCCATTTATTCATTGATTCAATCAACCATCTGTTCATTTAGTCATTCACATAACCATTCATTCATTCTCGAGTTTTAATTATGGAAACTCGTCTGAAATGCTGCTGGTTTTATTGGACTCGACGAGCAATGCCAGATCTGGTGAACAGATGAATAGTTTCCAGAATGTTAATTATGATCTGGGTGGAAATGAAGAAGGAGTTAAAAGTGGAGCATTTATCTGTTTGCATTGCTGAACACTGACTGTTAGTGAACGTGTGTTTCAGGATGCGTGGACTGTTTTCCACCCTCCTCGTGGTGCTGCTTGCTCTAATGATCGGGGCTTCAGAGGCTGGGAAAAATAAGAAAGGTATCAAACTGTCTCCTTCCTAATGTTTCCTGTAGTTCAGCTGAAACAAAGTCACAGAGGCTTTCTAAAGCAACCATATCATGTTTAAAGTGATGCTCCACGGTGAATCTTATCTCCTGAAGTACCTGTGCTATCTGTGTCTTCTGGTAGAAAAGAATAAGGGCGGCAAGGGAGGCACCGAATGTGCAGAATGGCGCTATGGCAGCTGCGTGGCCAATAACGGTGACTGTGGGCAGGGCACCAGGGAGGGAACCTGCAACGAGCAGATCAAGAAGGTCAAGTGCAGAGTGCCCTGCAACTGGAAGAAAGAGTTTGGAGGTTAGTCGAGCCATCCATCCGTTCTAGATTTAACCATAACTTTTGTTTACATTTTATTAAGTTATTGACATCCTTTCTTTCTCTTCGGTTCATGCAGCTGACTGCAAGTATAAGTTCGGTAACTGGGGCGAGTGTGATGCCACCACCAGCACGAAGAGCCGCACTGGAACTCTGCAGAAGGCTCTTTTCAACGTTGAATGCAAGCCAAACATCTCCGTTTCTAAACCCTGCACCACCAAGGTCAAAAACAAGCCCAAAGGTAGAGTTCTGCATTGAAACCGCGGCACAAACTCATATAGAAATGACTGAAAGCCTCTACCGGCTGATTTATGTTTGTTCAAATTATGTAGTTCATTTCATTTTTGGTTTGTTAGGAGCAAACTAGATAAATTACCAAGATAGAAAAGGTGACAACATCCAGGATCACTCTTTTTCTGGGATTGAATTTCTATTCTTTAACTCAATTTACAGTTTACCAAATAATCTCCATAAACGAACAGAACTGTTTTATTCATACAAAGAACAATACAATGTTTTTTAAATCCTTCAAAGCAACTTGCTTTGGATTAAAATTGCCTTTAAATGTGTTAATGTAAATAAATTAAAAGTTTAATTACACAAGAACAAAATTGACCAACCACACAACTTCCAAAGCAGACACTCTTTTGTATTGGATTAAGTAAAGTAAAAAACTAAATGGCTAAAGTTTGCATACAATATTGTTCCCAATTTCACTATGAGTAACATAAAACAACCCCCACGTCTCTATGGTTTTCATGAGCTGATATATGTTTATACCAATAACAGTCTGGTTGCTATGGAGGGGACAATGGCATACTATATTGTTGAATTTGTCAATATGAGTAATACATAATACACCGCATATCTCTATCATTTATTCAAGGTTAGATGGAGTTCAGAAAAAGTGGTTGCTAGGGTAAATAGATTGGTTGCTAGGGAGCTGTCACCGATGTCATAAAAAACTTTCCGTATTTATTTTAAATGGCCATTAGCTCTGAGCAGTTCCAAAAGGAAAAAATTAAAAGCATTGTGAGCTCTAAATCCGTTTTTACTTTTCCTATTTCAAACCCAAAATGAAATATTGAAAAAAATAAAATAAAATTTAGGAATTGAACCATTTGAATTATGACTTTTTTGTATTTAGTTTTAAATTGAAAATCAAATAAACAATTGATACACAGATTCTAAGTCGATGCAGTAAAAGTGATTTGCAGCTAAAGGGGAAGCCTGAAGGCCTCTACACATCGACCCGAATTTTCTTTACGAAGTTTCACGCGACGCGACACATCTCGATATTAAACCATGGGCACCAACGAGTTATCGCACATCAGAACAAACGAGAGTTGCGAACGAAAAAAAGAGTTTCGGATTGCCATATCAGATCTGTTTTTCGCATGGAGAACGACCAATGAAAGCTGGCTCTTTTAGTGACGTGAGTAGGACATAAAGAGCCACTTGGTGGCGCTCATTCCACATTTTCATAGCGACACCGTACAGGAAAAGCAAAGAAAAACAGCAAAGAATCTCTTCTCTACATTTTTGTCAAACATCCAGGATTTTTCTCTATGTGTTCTTTGACCTATTTATCGCCTTCTTCTTTCCTGTTTCGCTGTTTGGCTTGGTGAGCATCTGTTGTACCACAAATACCATCTTCAGGCAAGGAGCCTGAAAAATGGAACTAAACAGAGAAGCGATACGCCACAGAGGCATCCGCTCAACATTTTCTGGAGGTTGCCAAAGAGAGGAAACAAAACTTGTTTGTTTTGATTCTGCGTTGCGAAGTTCAGGGACAGTGGACCACTTGCACCAGGACTTCCGCTTTCATCTCAATAGTGCTCTTTTCTGAAACCGATTTACTCAGTTTAAGTCATTTAGAAGATACCTTCACAAAAGGAAAACAAAATACAATTTTATTTCTCTACCCAAATAGAAATAATTGTAAAGAATTGTGATACATTTTTGGAGGACCATGTGATGAATTAGTAAATTCTTTAAATCTTTCGACAGCGCTAGTCGTGGTCAAATCTCTACTGTATGTTTGTTTTTTCTAATTTGTACCAGATGATTGATAGACAAACAAAAGGCTTTGGTATAAAAAGCTTAGCCAATCACACAGTTCTGTAGTAGAAATGACTTTTATCAACCCATCAGATTTATTCAAATTGGAAAAAATGTAAAATTGTCAGTTCAACAGATGTAAAATAATCTGGAGCTTTTCCGTACTTGGGTTTATCCGTATGGAGACCGTAAGGAGCGTGACCCGCTCTGCATGTGTAGTTCTGCCCTTTTGGCTATGGTGGGTGTCTGAGTGGGCTATTCTGAAGTCAATAATGAACCTCTGCTCATACGCAGGAAGCACATCAAGCCCGTCAGTCTTTTGAAGCACACTTTTCTGCTTCATTTGCTTATCTGAACATGGATTCAAGCAAAAATACCGACATAAAGAGCAGATGCTTTTCCGGAGACGTAGAGGTTTACGGCTGCCGCCAAATAATGCGATTTTATGTCGATCTCTCTGCAGGAAAGAAAGGCAAGGGCAAAGGGAACTAAAGGATTGCAAGGGATCCAGAGGAGCAGCAAACAACCCGTGATCATCCGCCATCAAAGAGCGGCGTCTTTTATCTCTTCTTCCGCATGAGAGCACTACACTTCAGCCTCACAAACACACATAGCTGTAGAAGACGGCGGGCAGAGTATTTCACACGTTACAATGTTGTGTAGCGTGTAGAGATCCTCTGCCATCTATCAGCCTCAGGCCTTGCTTTGGTTAATGGACAACAATCAGTAAAAGTCAAACAGACGCATCTATTTTATTACTGTATTGTGTGCACAGTTGCACAGCTGTGTGAATTACAGAATTCTATTGCGACAGGGGAACATGCTGTAAGTAGTTTAACTCAATCACCCATTTCTTGTTTGTATCCTAAAATATTCAACTGAAGAGTGTTGTTTTGCAATAAATGACTTCTTTTTTTCTATTAAAGCTGTAGTTTATGTAAAAGTGGACATAACCCAGTTGTGTTAAGCCCCTCCCCCTTTTAACTTGACTTTCTAACCCTTCTTTGGCTGATGGGAGACATTAAAATGGACTGGGAGGTGAACCTTTGCTCATGTGCAAAGCAGTTGTGTGAGAGCTTTGTGTTTCTATGTAGAGCTAACACAGTGAGTGGTGGCAGTTCTTTATTAAAGACACTTGAGCCTCATTATGCAAACACATCGGTTTGTTCTGGGAAAGAAAAAACAAAAACATTTTGTTTCTGGTCACTTTAGTCCCTGACAAAAGTCATTTTATTACCAACAGCTTTTTTTTTAAATAATGTTTCAGTGCAAAATTTCTGTAGTAATCTATTAACAGCCTGGTAAAGTCCATTGAGTGGATTTTTGCAAAGATAATGTTTTGTCGTAATTTTAGCTTTACCTGTGACTAAAAATGGATTGATTAGGGATCAGGTGTGAAAAAAAAACCCCCAGTGCACTAGACCACGGCAAACATGCCCAAGATTCACCCTGAGACTACAGTGTTGATTATCAAGAGGCCCAAGACCATTGAGACCACCGCTGACATCGCTGTGTCTAAGCGTCGAGTGCAGAGGTTAAAAACAGATTTGAAGAGACTGGAGATGTTTCAAGGGGATCATTTGTTGGCACAAAGATCCAGATTTCCACTGCAGAGGATCTCCACGAAACCTTGTCACCTGAAGTTTCTGCGTCAACCAGAACAGTTTGTCGGACTTTGTCTAGAAATGGCCTCTATAGTCAAATCAGTGCCTAGAAGCCAGCAGTGAAAAACCGAGTGGTATTTGCCAAAGCCTGCAAAAGGATGGATGATGGAAGTCGCAGAGGGTGGTGTTTTCACCACAAATCTTGCAGGATACCTACTGGAGCCCCCGTAGATCAGAGATTCACCCAGAAAACAGTGATTTTCTACTGGTGGTGGAACAATTATGGTCTGGGGTTACATCCACTATGGGGGTGTGTGAGAGATCTGCAGAGTGGAAGGCAACATTGAAAGTCTAAAATACTAAGAAATCTTAACAACCTCATTCAGGTTGGTGCTCCATCGCACACTTCCATCTATACATCAAAGTTCCTCAAGGTGAAGAAGATGAAGATGTTCAAGGATTGGCCAGCCCTGTCACCAAACACATGCATGACTGGGGTAGAATGAAGGAGGAAGCATGGAAGAGGAAGACGAAACCGGAGAACATGGATGAGCTATGAGAGGCACGCAAGACTGCTTTCTTTGCTAGTCTGATGAATTATAATTAACACGTATGAATGCTTGCCAAACCAAATGGACGCAGTCCTTCAAGCTCATGAAAGTTATTAAATGTCAATCTCACAGCACCACTACTTCATTTGCAGACAGATTTCGAATAGACGACAAAACATTTGACCTTTTCTGTCTTGATTTAAATGATGAATCTTTTTTTTCGGGGAAATAATTTATTTCAGTGTATGAAACAGAATTTGGGAGGGTTTTAGCTTTTCATTTGTAACACCAATCGACTAGGAGCCTCAAATGCGCTGTCCTTTTCAATGGATGCTCACTCTTTCAGTCTCAGCTTTTCTAGATCCAAACCAATTGAGCCATTTCCTGTTTGAAGATTTGACATGAACTCAGATCCGAAAGCAGTCAGAGATCCTAAAGTGCTTGAACCAATGCAATCGTGAACCATACAATTAATAAAATGCATCTTGAAAAGGTAAATATCAAGAAAAAAAAGTCCTTATGTATTATGTGTTTCATATGGAGTTAAAGAATTCAAGACTTTTTTTTGATTATTTTGTGTTAGGGATTGTGAAACTGAAAATTGTGCCTCAGGGTCTTTATCTGTATCTTATTGAAGCCCATTTCCACCAGAGTAAAAAAAAGGCTTAAAAGGTCAAAATGTGGACTTCATCTTGAAATTTCGACCTTTTATCTCAAACTTTTTAAGCCATTAATTTAAAATGGGCTTCCATAGTATCTTTCTTGAGTCAGTAGTCTACATAATCTTAAGAAGGTCTGTTTCCTGAAAAGACAGTCATTAACACCTTCCACAAGTAGGGTAAGCCGTAAGTCATTGCTAAAGAAGCTGCTTCTTCACAGAGTGTTTTTTTAAGCATATATTTAAAAATTTGGGAGAGCTTCAAAAGAAGTAATTGCATAGAGCACACATTTCTTTTCACACAAAGACCAGTTGCTCAGTGTCAATTAGTAGATATTTAAGATTTTTGTACATTTTAAAGATATTGTACATTTTGGTTTTAATTTAGAATTAAACGTCCTGGAGTAGAGTGGAGAGACACATAACCCTGGCAGCTTGACGTTTAGTATGCTATTCCTGTAGTCAGTGATCATCTGGTCCTGGCATGTAATCTGCTGGTGACATCTCCACCAGGTTTCACCAGAAGTCCAATCTCTCATTTTAAAGAACTTCTCTGGTTTTGTGTTGAATAGTTTTATTTCCCAGTAACACTTGGCCACTCTGCCAAACAGTGTGCAGTAATTAATGCAAAAGAAGGACCTTTCTATGGATCTTTAAACATCTGATTTTTAAGGTGTGAAATAAGTGACACAATATTTACTTTTTTCACAGTATTCAAACTTTTTTAAGATACTATTTAAAGCTTTTTTTATATGAGAGTTCAGAAGTATGAAAGCATTTTATTTAGAATTGCCATTTGATAACACAACTCAGGAGGAGATGGTTAGACACCAGCATCATGTACTCAACTGGCTCCCCTCAGATATTTATAGCTCTAGTGGGCTTCTATCTGTTGATTTCAAAAAAGCATCTTGTTTCTACCTCTTTACCACCCTGAGGTGTCTGGGCTCATGTCGCTTGCAGGCTCTAGACTCCTTTACACAGACAGTTTACCTGGTGCACATTTCATGCTCAGCATGCATCACCAGGCTCATTAACACTTGTTCACCCTGTGAGCATTTCTTAGCCAAATACACAAAAATATGAATGATGACATAAAAGCATCATAGTTAGTTGTGAGCTGAAACCATTTATTGTCAAACAACTGTGTTTTCTCTTTTTACATCATGACAGAAACTGTTCAAATGGCCTCCAGTTAAACTTACACACCCTGGTGATTTTGGCCCGTTGATAATATGCAAAAAACTGTCAGGAAAGGGATAGAAAAAGATCTCCAAGGAATTGAGAATGCCAATCAGCAGTGTTCAAACTCTGATGATGAAGGTGAAAGTGAGGGATTCTGGTGAAACCAAAACATTTCTGCTACAACTGCCAGAAAAACCCACAAATAATGAGCTGAAAAATGGGTTTCATGGTCGAGTTTCCAGAAGAAAGTAACCGCTAATAAAATGGCAAACAGCTCAGAGACAAGCTCCAAACGTCTGGAACAATGTTATTTGGAGTGATGAGAGCAAAATTTTACTTTTTGGGCACAACCATAAACTACATTTGGACAAGAGTCAACAAGGCCAATGATGAACAGAACCATCCCCACCCTGAAGCACGAAGGCATTATCACTGATGTTTTTGGGGATGTTTGAGCTCTAATTTACAAGGCTTTACCAACAGAGAAGATAAAGAACCTCATCTACAAATACCTCAAGAGATTTCAGGCTGTCACTGATGTTAAAGGGGGGGCAAGTAAAATATTAAGAGCTGGGGTGTGGAAACATTTGATGGGGTCATTTGGAAAGTTTCTGTTATTATAATTTAAAAAGTTGTTAAACAATAAATAGCTTCATCCAGCCACTAACTGTGAGTGGAGTGATTTTCTTATTTTCCATAAAATGGCCAATAAATCAAATATTTAGCCAGAGTTTTTAAACTTATGAGCTATAATATCTTTAGTTCAGTTACAAAATGAGCTACGTTGTACAGTGGTACCCCGAGATACAAATTCTTAGAGTTAAGAAATGTTCGAGATACGAAAGGTCTCGCGGGAAATATTTTGCTTGGAGATATAAAGAAAAATTTGAGATACGAACAATAATAAACATTTCTGTTCTATTATCCACTTGTACGTCACCCTGTGGTACCACTGTATTTAATAAATGGATTAGAGTAAAAAGCCTTTAAATCAATGTCAATGCTTGGCAGCTCACATCATCAGGAGATCCCAGCAGCTGTCGAACTGTATCAATGAGAAAATATGCTTCTGAAAGTCTTTTCCGGTTAGTTTGCCTTTGCCGCTCATGAATAGAGTTTCAGTTGTGGTCAGAAGCTTCAGATGCAAGAATGGAAATGAGAATATGAGATTTAAAACCACACCAAAGTTATAGAAGCAAATCACAGCATCACAAACTCACGCTTAATGAGAAACCTATCTTTCAAAGCAAGCCTCGTTCCAGAGCGCTGTAACCTCTTTGGTTTAATGCCTTCAAGTCTGTAATTGCTGGAACTGACAGCTTGTTATTAATGTAACAACATGAGCCCTAAGACATTCATCCTTGTCCCCCTCTGTTGTAATTCCAAGAAATGTGATCTTAAACACACAACAGTTGGAGATCGCTGCTTCAGGTTTCCATGCTGAGGTTTAATTCACAGTGCTCAGCATAAATGAGTACACCCCACTGCATTTCTAAGAAAACCTTTAAGAATCAGCATTTTCTATGAGATAATATATTACAAAATACTCCATAAATGTAGACCATTGATTGCAAACAAGATTTGCTTTTTTAGACACACACATAAAAAGGGATTTTCCCAACAAACCATTGTTGCAAAAATGAGTGCACCCCAATTATAGCCTTAGGAGATTCAAACTAACAGAGATTACAAACTAGATCAATTTAAGACGTGCCCAGCAGAAAGGTGACTATATAAGGACAAATAAAAGCCCTTCTCATTTCATGGTCACCAATGGCTCCCCATGGAAGAAAAAAGGCACAAAATCTAAAAAAGGGAATAATTTCTTTACACAAAAGCTGAGGGCTACAAGAAGACCAGCAAAGCATCAGTCAAAATTCTGCTCGGTGCACACTTCAGAGATTATCGTCCAAGAAGGAATCCATAAAGTAAAAAAGCTTGTCTACAGTTTGATCGGATCAAAGCTGAAGTAGATGAAGATAGTGGGACTCCAGAGTCTGGAGTGAAGAGACAAAGATCACTGTTGGGGACAAGATTGGGATTTTAAATAAAAAAAAGCCTGGTGCCTACAGTGAAACATGGTGGTGGCTGTGTCGATGTGGGGCTGCTGTTGTTGGGGAGCTGCATTTCATTGATGGCAAAGCAACAATATTCTGCTTTATATGAGAAAAGGCTCCATCATTTTTCTAACTCGACGATCCAAATCACACATCTGCATTTCTGAAGAACGGGGTGAAGGTGATTGAGAGTCTCCTGATCTGAACCCGATCCTGTGGGGAACTCTGAAGCTCTCCATCCAGCTCTAAAAGAGGTTCTCCATGAACAATGGAGAAAGAAAGATTTGCTGCAATCTGTCACCGACTTGTTCATTCCACACCTAGAAGACTTGGTGCCGTCCTTAAAAACTCACGCCGCTCACACAAAATGTGAGATGTGGTTGTTTTAGTTGCGGGGTGTTTTCATTTTTACGTCAACCATAATATTTTGAGTTAATTTTTAAACTTAATTTCACGTTATGGAGTTAGGTGTTTAATTTTCAATATTTTCTCGTGGCTGAGTTTTATTAAATTTATACTTTTTATGCTGAGCACAGTAACTGTAAACAGGATAATGAATAAAACCTTGTAAATTACGGTCTGTTGTGCTTCGTTCAGCTGGTTTAATAAATATATCCCCCAAATGTTTTGCATACAGACAACAATACATTTAATAGTAAATCTGTAAAATCACATGGAATCCACCAACTCAGTACAACAGGAATACAAACATCCAGACATTAAATGCAGGGAAGAAATAATAATTTCAAGAGCATATATTTTTAGATCTAGACATATTTACAGGTTCTTCAGTCAGACGGATCATGGACTTTTACCAGTTCAGTGTAGATCGTCTCATCCCATAATTCGTCTATGACGCCTGTCCCAATCCACTGAGAAGATCCTTTGAATTCTGACCTATTCCAGACCCCCAAGAGGATGAGGCTAAGCGGATAAATCTGACTAAACTTCTCCCAGGCTGAAGCACGTGCCCTCAACTTGTCGTGAGCAAGTAGCTTCAGTTTGTGATTTTCACAAACCCAACTTGGGTACGGTAGAAGAAATCTAAGCGTTAAGGTAATGTAGCTGAAATCATACACTACGCTCTTTCTACCACAGGTATTTATGTGCAACACAGCTCTGTTGTGAAAGGAAAGGTCCGGGAGTGCTGGACTTCGATCAAATCCATCGATTCGTCTACTTTGGCGTTACATTCAGTGGGACTTGAGGCTGTTGGGAACGTCGATCTCCTAATCGCAGGATCCAGTGGTTTTGGTAAAGCCGTTGTGGTCAGGGTATTTGACTTAACCCTTGTGCATTGTTCAAATTCGCTACCCTTTCGTGTAGTTCATGGCCACTAAATTAAACCGTTGTACAAATCTAGCAAATCAATAATTGCTTTCCATTTTTAACCCAAATCTATCTGAGCTTTAATAAAAACTACCGGTACTTAATTGCCAAGATCTCACATGATGTCTCTTAAACTTTTACCACAGTCTTGGAAAATAAACTTTTTTCTCAAGGGGAAAAAAGGTTCTAAATTGTGATCAAATCTCATATTTTACCTAGTCCCAACATGAATGACCACAAACAACCAAGAATGCACTATTTGGTGCCATGGCATTGTAATCACAGAACTTTGTTATAATGGAGCTTAATGGGGCACGAGCAACAAATAAGGGAGAAAAAAAAGAAAATCTGGTGCTACACCAATGTTGTTACTAATGTTTGACATTTCCAAGATTGTGATAAAAGGTTAAAAAAAATCCAAGCCACAATCATTTTTCATGTTGAAAATAAATATTTTTTTTTATCCAAATCAGTGATATTATGATTTTGGCAATTAAAGGGTAAAATTCCTGTAAAAGTTCTAGTTTTGATCATAACTGTGGTAGATAAAGAGATTTACGCAAAAATAATTTAAAAAAATATTGATCTGATAGATTTTTACAGCAGTTTCATTTAGTGGCTGTTGGTAAACACGGACAACACGAAGGGTAGAACATTTGCCAAGAGTGCATTTTTAACATTTCAAACTATTTCAAAACATTGTCTCAAAAAACATGTAAAAATAAGATTTTCCACCAAAAATCATCCAAATTGCCCAAACAGAGAAAAAGTTATGGCCAAATTAAGACTCAAAAAAACCCTTGAAGTGACGTAAACCATCCCAATAATACATTAGGGTTACGATTACATTTGTGTTGTTATGAAGCACTGTTGGAAATGTCTGAAACCGACATTAGCAAAAGAGCCAGAACAGCCATTCTTTGTACCGTTCATCTGGTGCCAATGTTCTTATACTGGCACATGAGTAAGTTTTTGAAGGTCTTTTTAAAGGTGGCATTACACAGTGCATAGCAAGCCGGGTTGATGGTGCTGTTGACGTAGCAGAGCCAGTAGCCGATGGCCCAGACGGTGTCCGGAACACACGATTGGCAGAATGTGCTGATTAAAACCATCACATTGTACGGTGTCCATGTGATGATGAAGGCCAGCAGGATGGCGAAGATTGTCTTGGTCACTTTCTTCTCTCGTGCCGCCATTTGCCGTTTCCTCTTCACTTGACTGCGGGCGATGCTGGCAAACTTGCGCGCCACAGTGCGGGGTCGGTTCACTGGGATGGATCGTCGCTCGCCTGTGCTGTTTGGAGGAACAATCTCGATGGCTGTGATGCACTCGTCTCCGGCCTGTTTGGTAACAATTTTAATCTTGGACCACTTGGACTGAGGGTTGAGTTTTGGTGCGGCTTCTGGTGCTGGGGTCGGACCGACATCAGAAGTGACCTCACTGTTTGCTCGTTCTTTGGGTTCTTTAGGTGCAATACTAGCTGTGCTGGATTCATTGGAGCTCTCCTTCTCTTCCGGCTGCGCACACGAGTCGGCTTTCACAGACACCACAGACTCATCCAGCTTGCCGTTCTTCACCGTGTCCATGGTAGAGCAGGTTTCAAGACTAGGCTTCGGAGGAGACTGGTTGTTATTGTTCTGCTTTAGGATGTGACTCTTGAGAAGGCCACCAGATTTCGGCCCCTTCTTCTCATTCTTGGCTTCAGGCTTCTGCTTGGACACACGGCTGCGGCTGGCAAGAGAGATGTGCACATAAAGCACGGTCATGATGACCACCGGGAGGTAGAATGCAGCTATGGCTGTGCCAAACGTGACTGCAGGGTTGGACAGGAACTGGATGTAACATTCCCCAGTGGCTACAGTGCGTTCGCCCACTATGAACTGCCAGAAGAGGATGGCAGGAGCCCACAGGATGAAGGACAGGATCCAAGCGGAAGCAATCATGAGTCCGGCCATCTTGGTGGTTCTGCGTGTGGGGTAACTCAACGGTTTAGTCACGCAAAAGTATCGGTCGAAACTGATGATCAGCAGGTTCATAACCGAAGCATTGCTGACCACATAATCCAGCGCCAGCCACAGGTCACAGACCACCGGGCCGAGCGGCCAATAACCTTTGATGATGTAGACGGTGTATAGATTCATGGAGAACACCCCAATGATGAGATCCGCACAGGCCAGGCTGAACAGGAAGTAGTTGTTGACGGTCTGTAGGTGTCGATTGACCTTTATTGAGAGCATGACTAGGATATTACCTACGACGGTTACGAAACTGAGCGATCCCGTGACCAGAGCAATGAAGACCATCTCCACCGCCCTGTACGGGCTCTCACTGCCCGCCTCGGCCACCGGACATGTGCCATTAGAGCTCTCGCCATCACAGCTGAAGTTAGCATCACTCGACAGATTGCTCAGTGAGCCTGAAACACACAGAGACAGAGATGCATGGTTAGAATTGACACAGATACAGATATCCCAGGATGCAAGACGAGATATATATATAGAGAGAGTTTGCACAAAAGGAATCCACATGGCATTCATTATGATGCACACGACTGTACAACATTCATACCATCATGAAAAATAAATATGCTGTTCAGAGTAAGAGGAAGTGACCCTGTTCTAGGGAGTTCTCCTTTTATTGTGCCTGCAGGGAAACTGTAAGTCAAGCAAGAGAAATAATCTTTTGGGTCACCAGTCTTTCGTATCAGTTTCATAATGAATTCTGCCTTAAAAATAAACAGAATTTCACATTTTTGAAGTTTATGGGTACTAATATCTGTTTAGCGCTCGTGTTTCTTAAACGATGTAGCTTGTATGGTTTCCGTAATAACATTTCAAAAGAATATTCAGCTACCTGGTGCTGTATAGGCCAATTTATTAGGTACACCTGTCCAACTGACTCTACTCAGCCAATCACACGCCAGCAACTCAGTGCATTTAGGCATATAGCCATGGTCAGAACGATGTGCTGCAGTTCAACTGACTGGACGTGGCTTGGTTTGATCTGCCAAAGGAGAATGTTCAGAAAGACAAGAGTAACTCTAACCACACGTGCTTTCAGAGATGCTCTTCTGCAGACGTTGAACCTTGATGCGGCAGTAGACCACGCCGGGTGCCACTCCTGCAGCTAAGAACATTTGGTTCACCAAAACCGGAAAATAAAAAATTGGAAAACTGGTCTGGTCTGATGGGTCTCGATTTCTCCTGAACATGGATCCATCTTGTCTTGCATCAACGGTTCAGGCTGGTGATGTAATGGTGTACTGGAGTATTGTTACTGACCATATCCTTCTGTTTATGACCACAGGGTCCCCATCTTCTGATGCTACTTCCAGCAGGATAAATCTCAGACTCTTTCAGCCTATTACATTATTTTGATCGAAGATCCAATTGGAATCGTTCTAAAAAAGAAGATCTCATGTTGAAGATCAGGCCTGAGTGAATGAAGGTTTTGGGACAAGCAAATAAATATCAGTCGGGTGTTTTTTAAAGAGACGAAATCTGCAAGTAAGATGTTTAATCACTTTTTTGAGATTGTTTTGATACACAAATAGTTTAATCATGTAGAGTAGTCTAAATGAAAATATTCTGTGATTAAAAGTCCACACAGTTGCAGTTACAGTTGTATTTATTGCCAGTGTTGTGTTCCGGGACTATTGTTTCCAGAAATTTGATTAATTTCAAGCAGTCACTGGCACAGGGTTTCTGCAGGTTTCACGATGTCAAAATAAAGACGTTTAAGTCCATTTTGAAACAAATTTAAGACTTATATCATACTTACATTTATCTATAAAATCTATAAAAAATAAATACTGTTAAAAAAAAGGCAAGTTATCTAAAAATGTAAAAATGCAGCTTGTTGAACTGATGGAAAATATTCTATAAAACAAAAAAAAAATGTTCATCTCATGAGCGAATCCATTGTGATTCAGATAGATAATTAAAAGTTTTTTTTAATTCTACAAAAAAAAAATTTCCTCAATAAAAGATTTTAGAATATTGGCCTAAAAATGGAATCGGATCCGGAACTTATGGATCGGGTGAAATCTCACCTGTTTTTTGTTATAGCTTTTATGGAATTTTCAATCAAGATATCAATATCGTATAACAGCAACTAATATAAAAAAGAAACAAACATTAACTGTGTGTAAGAAAAAAATTTTGTGTGGTGTAATATCACATATGGGCAATTAGAACAATGTATATTTTGTAAAAACTCTATTAAATCCAGATAGAGAAGTAATCAGATATCGTTTTTTTATTGAACAATTCATACACATCATAGTTACATTTCAGCAGAAAAGTTCCAGGATCTTTTTTGAGTGTAGTGTGCGTATGTTCTATCACGTGACATCCACTTTAGAAGAAAAACCGTTTCCGTCGATGGTGCAGTCGCTCGTCCCACAATAACATGATTCCAAGCTGATCCGCAGCACAGCATTTGCTGCCGCTGCCCTTTGTAAAGTTTTTATTTATGAAAGTCATTTCATAATCTAGCTTTAATAACCAAGAAAAAAAAAACAAAATAAAGGGATAATGTGTATTTTCTTTATTTTTAAAATTCCATTTTTTTCATTCATCATGTTATGATAAATAAAAACAAGATCTGTTTTTTCTCTTTTTCTTTAGTTTGGACGGAAGAGACCCTGATTATACGGCTAACAATGGCACAGTTTTCATGTAAAACTAGTATTTATATCAATTTCATTGACATTGTTGGACATATGTGTATATGTGTTACATAAAAACAAACGATAATAATACGATTGTTTTCACAATTTTAACCTTTGTAATTGACAAAAATGTCAGGAAAAACATCTTAGACCACATTTTTTTATTTTTAAAGAATTTTTACAGCCTTTACCTTTTTACCTTTAATGACTATAAAAACTGATGATACAGTTGCTAGGGTAAACATTCTGGTTGCTATGAAGGAGAATAATGTTCCATTTGTGACAACTGAAAATCTAAGAGAGAAATAGATCTGCTAAACTGTATGGTAACTGTGACTTAAAAACATTAACTACTGCTAATTTTAGGGGGTTTATGGTTTAATAAAAACTAAATCAGCTGACAACATTTAGTTATTGAGTCAAATATTGGGTCAATTATTTCGTCGTTTTTCCTTTGTTCAACGTTTTATTGTGAGATCTGCAAATATACCAAGAGAAAAATCTGACGGTTTCAGTCAAGTTGAACAGGTCTCTCTCGGGTGAAAACGCAATTAATGCAATGCTCTCGATTATTAACACCCTCGTGTTTTATTCCGAGACAAAATCCTGACGGCTTCTGACGTCATCCAATCACAGTGTTCCAAGCTGCTCTGTAGTTAAACTCCACTGACCCCTGGGCTTCCTAATGATCGGAGCTGCTCAGGAACAATTAAACACAACGATTAGACCAGGAGCCCCGAGAACCATCTCCAGTCTCCGCTGCCCTTTTAATATTTGCACAATTTCCATCAAATGAATATTTATATTGCTTTCTTTTTCCTGGATATTCAAATGCAGATCTTGTTTAGTGATACACTGAAGATTCCGGCAGCCTTTGCAAATTCAGGCAGTGTTTCTAGAAGTTTCGTCATGGATGCTGCAAACTAAAATTAGCAAGAGAGAGTCTAGACCCTGAATTAATACATAAAGTCATCAGCACAAATGAAAAATTCCTTTAAATGCTTTTTGTTTCAGGTCATGAATAAACCTTCCTTTAAATGCTTTTTGTTTCAGGTCATGAATAAACCTTCATGCGCACGTCTGTTGTTAAACTGATAAAGGATTACTCCGCAGAGCAATTAAAACCTAGAGAACCGAGGCAGGCTTTGTGTGGTTATACTCAACATGAACTAAAGTAGTGAAGAACTAAATTAAACTAAAAAAACAACAACTGGGATCCACTCCTGTCTTTTCATTTGAAGGTTGCCATCTTCTGGACAATGAGATGAACTGCAAGAACGACTCCGGTGGCCCCAAACCGTTTCAAATGCTGAACATTAAAGATTCCTTCAACTTGTAATATTTGTTTAGACTTCCAGTCTCTTAAGAGTTCTTATTTATTTTTTTATTTGTTTGTTTATTTATGGATCACAAATAACTAGCTATTTACTTTCCTGTACATTGTCTCTTTAAAGTTTGTATGAAATTTCCTGTGAGGAAGTTTTTCAGTTTAATTAGTAGCGGATTTGGGATCTGGGGAGAAACCCCTCATCACCCTCCCTCTCCCTCTCCCCCAATCTCGCACTCTCTCCCTCACTCCTTTCCTCCTCCTCTCCTCCATCTCTCTTTCTTTCCCCCTCCTCCTCCTCCTCTCCACCATCTCTCTTCCTTTCTTCCTCCTCCTCCTCTCCACCATCTCTCTCCCTTTCCCCCTCCCCCTCATCCCTCTCCACTTCTCTCTCCTATGTCTCCCCTTCCTGTCTCCCTTTCCATACCCCCCTCTATCTCTCTCCCTCTCCCCCCCTCCCCCCTCCATCTCCCCCTCCCCCCCTCCCTCTCTTAAAAGCGCCTGACTGATGATCAGTGGGCATCAAAGCGCTGGCACGTTCAGCCAGACAGCACATAGCATATTCCCTTTGAAAGATCCGGACAAACAGGCAATGAAACAGATCTGGTTTCTTCAAGACTGAAATGATTACTAGCGCTCGAGGGATGAAATCTATGATCTGGCTTAGACCTGGATCTGTGTGCAGGCAGGGGTTCAGTGTGGCCAGAGGTGTCTTTACCCCTAATCAAATATGAATCAGCTATTACTCAACTGTGTATTCGAGCAGAAAGATAAGTGCCAAGCCTCGTTAAATATGAATCGAGAATCTTCATCTGATCTCGCTGCGAGAGAACGCTCCTCAGGACTGTCTTCGGATTTCTTTTTCAATCTCACTCTGCAAACAAACACTGTGTGATGTTCTGCCCGGATCTGCCAAAAGCGAGGAGCGCTGTGTTATTTTATGGCTCTATTTTAAGTCAACCGAAATATGCATGGATTCAAATACAGATAATCGATGTATGATGAAGGTTTATGATCCGTTTCTTGAAGTCTACGGTTCTGCGGTTCACGCAAGTGTGAAAAAATTCAGCAAAGTATTCTTTCAGAAAAATTAATTTGAGTTTTTTTTTGTGATTTGAGAGATTACCTTTTTGTGATTACCTTTTTTTTTCAAATCACCATTCGTTCTTGTAGGTCGACCTGTACAAAACCTGGGGTTTTGTAGAATTAAAGTCGGATGTAAGATTATTTACTTATTATTTAGCGGGGAAAATTTAACCATTGTGAACCACACGAAAATATACTTGAGGTAAGAAAAAAATTATTGACGCTTGCTAAACCCTCTGTTTAGATAACGTAATTTCTGAGGAAGTAATTTTTAAAAGTTCAGCGTTTCCCCATAGACTTATATTGGGTGGTAATCATTCCGCAGCCGGCGCCATGGAGGCACTCGCCGAAGTTTGGCTTCACTCTGCCGGCCACGTGATACACGCTTGGTCTGTAAACATCTATGTAACAGTTCACAGTGTCAATTATAGCACCCCCTAATGGCAACATGGAATGTTTCACGTGACTTCAATTAACTATGTGAACACAGCAGCTTTCAGAAAACAAAATAAGAGGAAGTTATTGTGAAGTCAGATCAATGCCAAACTCCCCAAGAGTATGTTACCAGTCCATTTCTGAGCGCATCTACATAGCAATCTACAGTATCTGCTATAACGCCACCATGTGGCCACAGGAAATGCAGCAGATTGATCTCGTAAAAAATATTCACTATTAAAGCACCGTTCACATCCAACTAGTCCAAGAGAACAACACTGTCACTTCCTGATCAACACCTGGCAAATATCAAGAAAAATGGAAGTTGCTGCGTTAGTACATCATCCACAAATTTGCACGATTTGCAAAAAGTTATGGATCACGTCACGGTTTCCCTTTGTATGTCGCGATATTGTGACAACTTAAAAAAAACTGCAAGTAGCATATTTTATCGTTCGAAAAAAATGCATGGTATTGACACAAGAAACATGAGATACATCAGTTAACAATTGTATTTTTATTACTTTTGGAGGTCATCGTGTCTGATAAACATTAGACGAGTCGTCATTAGCGATTACTTTCACAGCCACGATCACTCTTACAACGAACCTCTCACAAGAAAAATGTGCTTTAATGCAGCGTACTGACAGATGGCTGCATGAAAAGATAATTTTATTTAGTGTACTCTGCTTTTATCCATGATATGGTGTGTCCTAATGTGGGAACCAAGGGTTTTAGAGTTGAGGAAGGAGGAGGAGACACACGGAGACCTGTAATGCACCAGTGGTTTATTCACACCAAAACCAGTATATAAACAAATCTACAAACAAAACACTGAGCTCTAAAGTAACAAATAAAAAGATTTGCTTGAGGGCAGAACCTATATATGCTACACTTTTGTTAGCTCCCTAGCTAACTTCAACAAAAGCTCAAAAGTATAAAGTTGCATGATAATGGAGTCCATGGAGGCATACTTCTAAAAATGGCTCCAACATAGACTAATGGCAGTCTGGAGTGTCCTCAGCCCTCTCCTTGGAGCTTTTTTGTTCTAAACCATGCCCAAATAAAAATGAAGCTGATGTCATTAATAAATCAATGCTGTGCAAATGTTCCTGAATATAAATACTTAAAAGAGATCTCACGTGTAAACAATCACCTGTAAACAGAGTGAAAAGAAAAACTCTCATGAGAGTGGAATCAACCAAACCCCACAGACAAGATAAACAACACACAATCACCCAATCAGATCGCAGGGAACACCGTAAATAAGTCTCTTGGGATGAGGTCACACAGGGGCATCATCACAACTGCTAGTACGGTACTAAATCACTTTAGAGAACCTTAATGTTTATACTGATGACCACTGACCGAGAGTAAGAAATCCTTTTAGACTGTTTTAATTCAACCAATTAAATGTATTAAAGTATCAAATATATGCAATAACACATATATATTCGCAGGCCTGCAAAGTTAGCGATACCAAAACACACACACACACACACACACACACACACACACACACACACACACACACACAAAAAAAAATCAAACAGGCCATGAGTACAGCGCCGTTAATGGCAGCAGGAAAATAGCACGGTCCCACCACTTTCCTTGACCCTACCCCATCCTGCAATATTTTTTCCTGTATTATGTCTATATGTGCTTGGTTGCAATGGCTTTTTTTACCCACCTCTGAAGGACAGTGTGGAAAAGGCTCTTTTTGAGCTACTTTACCCAATGTGTACACATTTCTCTGTTTCTTTCTCAAATACTGCCTCTCAACACTGGCCTGTCCCCATCCTGTCTATGTCTGTGGCCAGAGGGGTCCTAATTCACTGCATGTAACAGTGTATGTGACAAATAAAGGTGTGATTGAATTGAATTGATTGATTGAATCAAATAAAATATACCATAAACACAACTGTCCAAATAATATTGAAGCAAACCTTGCTGTTACGAACAGTCGATGGATATTGTGTTTAATCTCTTGATGAGATGAAGAGCGAGTCCAATCCTTTCACATGAGTCGATGAAATCCACTTGTTTCCGACATCTGCTTGACCACGAACTGAGCGCAATTTGAAATGAGATTTCCCAACTTGTTCGTTTTTTTTTTACATATTTCCTGTATATTCGATCCGTATGCACTGTGTGTATGGTTCTAAAAGCAAAAGAATAAACCCAAATGAATCTTTGATCCATTATGAAGTGTTATAAACAGTTAACATAAATACCCCTCAAATATCATTTATATGAAATAACTACAATATACATGTGACAATAAATTACACTTCTATATATAATAAAAATAAACTGGTAAATATTCAATAGAGGTAGGTAAAAACACTCACATTTTTCAAAGACGCACACCGTTCACAACGTGAACCGAAACGCTGCTGAACTCTCCTAACAGCAGGTATACCCACGAACTATACTCTTTCTGAGTGTGCCAACCCCAATAACGTGCAAGTGACTATTGCTGTGCCCTTAATCTTCCTCTGTTAAATTTATCCTAACCTAAATCCTAGGTTTCTAAACTCCGCCTATCAAACAAACACTGAATTGACTCATTTGAACAATCAAATCTTTTCTCATAACGAACCTTTTTAACACACAGTGTCTTGCCATAAAGCATTTTCATCGCGACACTACCATGTACGGAAATCGTTTTGCAAATCTTGCGAACTTGGGATTGCGTACTAACAGGCTGCATTCAGAGAAGGCTTTTTCGTATTTAATAACTTACTTGCGTCTTAGAACAATGTAGATTAAACGCAGTATGAGCAGTTAGGAGATGGTTTAGGAATTTTAAACGACCAAAACAACATTTCGGATGTCGTGGAAAGAAATCGATCTGTGGGTTGGTCCATTAATAGCAGAGGTGGAAAGACTAATAAAATGTGCTACTCAAGTAAAAGTACTGTTACTTCAATTAAATTTTACTCAAGTACAAGTAAAAGTACCGACCAAAAAATCTACTCAAGTAAAGGTAAAAAGTAACTCTTCTAAAATTTTACTCTGAGTGTAACTCCTAGTGTAGTTAAAAAAAGTAAAAGATGGGGATATAAATTTAAGCTGGTTGTTTTTAATTTAGGAAAGAACTTTACAAATTAAAGTGCAATAAAAACTAATAAATAAAATACAATAAAAATAAATAAAATAACCATTTAAAACATTTAGGAAAGTCATTTTAGTGCAAATGAACCCATAAAACATCACAACCACTGAATATGGCATAAACTGTGACTCAGCAGAGCATCCTTTTGTTAAACACTGAAACAGTAGAGCAAAAGTAAGTCATAAAGGGTCAGGAACATTCTAGAATTTATGAAAAAACTGTGCCATTGTCAGATAACAGACCATTCTGTCAACAGATAATAAAAAAATATTGCTTAATGGCCTTTACTGATCATAAAATAAAGACATTCTTTATTTCAGTATCAGTCCACAACTTGAGTCTACAGCAGGTTATCCACTTTCACTGCCAAAAAGAAATCTGTTACAATTTGTCATTTAACTTTCGATAGTGAGAGAAATCGCAAATGCAGAGTCAACTCACGTGTTGAACTCAGTGACGAATCAAAACGCTTTGATTGGACACCGCATCTCAACAAAAGTGTTTGATTGGTTACACAGTAATGTCCAGTAATTCTAACACGACATCTGCTGCAGATCAATTCTAACTCTTTTCATAGACTTGAGTAAATCGTGACACTGGTAATAGCTTAACGTTAATTGCGCATTGACAACTTTGTTCTAAGTTCCTGTTAATTTCTAACCCTAGTGCTAACCAACATTAGCAATGTCACACGCTGATGCAGCGCAGCAGAACAATAATTACGTAAAAAAAGTAGTATGCTTAACTGACCTCAACATGCTCGCGCAGGATTGATGTTGAACTTTTGTGAACTGACAATTCAGTCGTCTAGAGCAAACAAAGTTTACACCGCACAATAAAGCTGTTGCCTTTCTTGCGCTTAAATTCAAAGTTGTCTCGTAAATATGGCCATGGGTTTGTTTCTGAAGAATTCAAATTCAGCAGCATTTCACTTTCATCTGGGTTTACATCATGTGTGTCTGTCTTGTCCGTCTCCATCTTTCTGGAGTTAGCGCACTCACTGCGTTTGTTCTCCCGCGAATCAAGCTGTAGCTTCCAGCACGCGCTCCCCTCCTTCCCTCCATGCACAATTATTATTTTTTTAATTTTTACTTTTTTTATTTTTACTCAGTAACGGATAGGATTTAAAATGTAGTTAAGTAAAATACTCACATCAAAACATACTTAATTAAAAAATAAAATTACAAAATTTAAAAGTTACTCTAAAAAGTAGAAATAAACAAAAAACCAATTCAATTTCAGTAACGCGAGTAAATGTAATTCGTTACTTTCCACCTCTGATTAATAGCACTCCATAGCGCCCCGGTTCCAAAAAAAAATTCAGTAAAACCGTTTCCATCAAAGTTTTGTTCAATTTATTACAATTTGTTCAAATCAGATAAAAAAAATTTTGTTGTGCAAATTTATGCGCATTTTCAAACTTTATGCGCATCCTGGTGTTTCCATCCAGGGTTTTTTCATGTGATATTTGAAAAATGATAAAAAGGATAAAAATAGGTGGATGGAAACACAGATAGCAACATGATCCAAAACAGACTCATAGCACCACCCGGTGGTCATGACAATGTTTTTTCTGGTTTTAATTCTTTAATTTAAAGCCTTTTTGTCATTAAAACAATTCTTGCTTGAATGCATCTCCTAATTAAGATCCCACGAATATTGGCCCGTGAGGTGCTTTGGCCCTTTGATTGCTGCTTGCAACTTTAATTCTCAGATGAGTCATTGGGATGAACGAGCATTTCACATTACTATTGAAAAGCACATTATGTATTAACATGACCGTGGTCGAAAATAGCCCATACCAGAGGAACGTTAATCCCCATCTAATCAACTCTAACATTCATTCCATATTCTTTTGGAAGGTCCACTGTGGGATGATTTGATGAACATAGTCAGTATCAGGAAAAACAAACAGAATAACAGCACAGGATTGCCAAATAAAACCCATCACCCAAACGTTCTGACACGGCCATCTTCTGAAGGAATGAATAATGAGACATTCTTCGTTTCTCTCTGGTGGAAATTATTTCTTGCCATTTTCACCTCGATTCTTTACTATTATTTGTTTATTTGGGCTGTTGGAGGGTTTCCCCTCTTCTGAAGGTAGCTTTTCAGTCAAAGCTCTTTGATGGCTGAGTGACATTTGTAAGCCGAGAGGCCGGCTGAGCTTTGAACCAGCCCAATCCTGCCACTGCCTCTCAAAGCTGGAGATAAAAATGGCCTGAGCACTTCGACGTGCCGATAAACAGCCAGCAAAGCCTGCAATCGACTTTCCATCCCTGCTTCCACCAATGAGTGTTAAAAACAGCTTCATCGAAAGCCAGCCATAGCTTCTCCTTTCCAGAACTCATCGGCCACTTTATTAGGTACACCTGTCCAAGTGCTTGTTAACCCAAATTTCTTATCAGCCAATCACATGGCAGCAGCTCAAGGCATGTGGATATAGTCAAGACAATCTGCTGCAGTTCAAACCGAGCGGTTGAATGTCGATGAAAGGTGATTTAAGCGACTGAATGTGGCATATTCGTTTTGTTCCAGACAGGCTGGTCTGAGTATTTCACCCATATTATTTATGCACCCATATCTAGAGTTTACAGAGAATGAGCCAAATCAACGGCAGCTCTGGCAGAGGGTCTACAGCAGCAGAACACCACACTGGGTGCGTCTCTCGTCACCAAAAACAGAAAACTGAGACTAAAATTTGCATAGACTCACCAAAAAGGGACAATAGAAGATTGGAAAAAACATTTGGCTGGTGGTGTAAAGGTGGAGGGGGTGTCCATCAGAACCAAATGAGCATCGTCTACCTCCCTCAGCCTCTCTGAGTACTTTTACCGACCATGTCCATCTCTTTATGACCACACTGTACCAATCTACTGGTGGCTACTTCCAGTAGGAAAACTGCCTGCATGTCGATATGGAGCAAACTCTCTGAGGAATGTTTACCGTGTCTTATTGACTCTACCTCACGAAGGATTGAGGCAGTTCTGAAGGCAAAAGGGGGTTCAACCTGGAACCTAATAAAGTGGTCAGTGAGTGAATATATCTTTGCTCTTCACATACATCAGGAACTGAATCTCCGTAATGGAGACAATCTCAAATGAGCAGTTCCCGGATCTCCGGGCATGACGGATACCAGTCATCGACGTAGCCGTGTCTATTTCGGCAACCAGACACTCAAATGAATATCCACGGGTCCAAGAATAACATTAAATGAGAAGTGAAGCGTATTCCTGGATTCAGGATGCTGACATGAACTTAAACTACAGTGGAACGGCTACGAAAATCAAACCTCTCTGACTCTACTTCGAAAATAAGCATTTTCTCTGTTTTATATGTTTATGTTCTGTGGTCTCCCTTCGACTGTAATTACAGGAACATATTCATCATCAAAGTCGGAGGAGGATGTATTTATTTTAGAAGAAAAATATAGATCCCCTTGTGATGATTACAGACATTCATTTATTTCAACGACAGATTAACAAAACAACAGCACGTTATTAATAAATTCACATGTGTCTATGGGTAAAATAATTATTAAATAGTTGTGATAAGTGGAAAAGAACATTATTTAATCGCTCACCCCATCTTCAACTTCAGCTGGAGCTTCCATTAAGTCACAACTGCAAACCCCAAATCACCAACCCCTATATTGACGACAGATAGTGGAAGCATCGGGGGATGTCCCCCTCATCAATAGGATAGGGAAATATAGATATAAATGCCAGAGTCTTTGAAAAGGGTTATGGAATTGTTTCCAGCATGACAATGAACCCAGTAATGTTTTTGTGAAGGGGTCAAAACTTATTTCACCCGTACTCTGCATTTTTTGTGTGTATTTTTTTGTTGTATCGATGCGTTCTTTCCCTGCAGACAATCATTCAAAAGTGTGGCAAAGAGGGAGAAAGTAGGAGGGGGTGGCGGGTTCAAGTGGGAGATGGATTGGACTTGTTTAAAATGACAGCAGATAATGTCTCTTTGCTGTGAAGCGTCTTTTATAGATGTTCTTTAAGACTCTCGCTTGCCATCAAGAAATCTATTTAAAGAAAAACGTAGAAGAAAGACTTACGAAAGACTTACTATCTGTTTTTAACTTCATAAAATGTATTTTGTTGGAACTTTTTTGCTCACTATTCACCACGATGTGATTGATTTTGTACATAAAAATTGACATTGGCTTGTAAATGCGCTATATAAAACTTTTTTCCAAGCAAATAGTTCCGGTTGTCATGGTAGAGTTTTTAGTTGCTATGGGAGACTAAGCAACATCATACAATGGTCGCCATGCCAATACCAACCCCATGTCTCTGATTTTCCTAAGTTGAGATAGAGATATGCCAAATTGGTTGCTATGGTAATCTGTCTGGTTGTTACGGTGGGGTTGGTGATGACATATTGTTCCTTTTGTCACTATTGCTTACATAACCAACCGCAATGTCTTTGTCTTTTACAAAAGCTGAGATAAGAGTTCAGAAAAATTGGTTGCTAGGGTAAAGTTTGGTTCCTAGGGACCTAGATTTTTTTTTTGTTTCTATGAACATAAACCCCTGTGATGTTTCATTTGGTTTCCTAGTTCTATTCCATGACTAATATGTCAATGGGAAATGTTTAACCTCTTCTGGGGTTCAAATACTTTTGCACAGACGGATGCCAGATGGCTTGTTTGAGGTTATATGTTTGAGTTACAGTTTTACAAAGTTTGACCCAATGTTAAGTCTACGGGATATTTCGCAGCATTCTCTGTCATTTCCCAGAATCGAGCATTTCCTTCAGTGAGACCAGTCTGAAAAGATATAGCAACCCGTGTCACACCAGTTATTTTTGTCAATTTGGGCAGGGGTGGGCAAAGTCACTCCTGGAGGGCCGGTGTCCCTCCTGGTTTTTATTCCAGCTCCGCTTTAGTGCAAACACTGGAAACTTTAAACAAACCGAGGAGAGCTTCATTGGAAGAATCAGGTTTGTTTCATGAAGGTTGCATCTAAACTGTCCAGGGCTGTGGCCCTCCTTGCCCACCTATGGTCTGGGAGGAGATGTGTTCAGAAGCAATAAAAGAGCTCTTCAGTTGTTCAGTGACTCAAGCGCTACTAAAGAGCAAAACCTCTGGGGTTTTAAACACATTGTCCTGGTATTGACTGGTAAAGATAAATGAAATTTATATCCAATCAATCCAATTAATCTATATCCATCACATATAGATTAACACAAAATAATGGATGTTCCGCTGTATCGTGGGCACAGAGTGTTCATCCCTGTCTTGTTTCAAGTGTGTAGGGAAAACCCCATTGTGTTCTTTCAAATCCCTATGACTCAAACAGAAAGGTTTTTTAGATGATGGATTAAAGAAGAAATAATGTTCATTATTCAACTAAAAATTCAATTTCTTAAAGCGTCAAAGAGAGGGACTGTATTTTAGTTTATTATCACAGTCCAATTGTTTGACCATCGACTTTAATTGGTTTACATCGTTCAACGTTTCTCTCGATTCTCATGAGACATCAGTGTTGCACCACAGTTTGGTTTTTATCCAGTGGATCAGAAAAGCTCCTGCACGGGTTCTTTACATCTCCTGCGTTCTAGAGATGATTAACCGTAAATTACAATGAGTTCCCGAAAATACTTTGAGCGCTTTTCATCCAAGTTGAAACAAACTTAATATCCCCACATAAGTTTGATTTTGATTGCGGTTAATATCCTATTAGGTAAAAAATGGCCTTTTTATTAGGTACACCAGTAACACAAGTGAAGTCATCGTCATGTTCAAGAAACCAGTCTGAGATGATTTGATCTTTATGAAATGGAACGTTCTCCAGTTGGAAGTAGCATAAGAAGATGGGAACACAGCGATCATAGAGGGATGGAGAGGGTTGGTAACAATATCATCACACCACCACCACCAGCCTGAACCGTTGATACAAGGCAGCCTGGATCCATGCTTTCATGTCGTTGACGCCAAACCCAACCATCCGAATGTTGCGGCAGATATCAACTCATCAGACCAGGTAACACTTGGTCTATGTGCCTAAATGCATTGGAGTAGTTGAAAAATGAGAGCTTGGACAGGTGTACCTAATGAAGCGGCCAGTGGGTGTCATATATCATGCCTCACATTAGCTATTCAAGACTAACCCAAATACTTTAGTTCTCTAAATTCATGAAGGGTCCTCATGAAAAAGAATTAAGTGTGAGTGTTTATGGTTTGAGGCGTGCCGGAGTTCTCATCGGTTTGTGCCGTTGACAGCATGCAGATGTGGAGCAGGCAATCAAAGCAAAGCCTGCAGCAGATAGATATAAAGAGACTGATCTCAGCTGCCGCTCAGCCCTGCGCCGGATCTCAGGCCTGTGCCACTCTACCTCACTTTGGGTTCTAACTCACAAAACACAATCCTAGAGATGCACCGAAATTTCGACCGACGAAAATTTTTCGGCAAAACAGCATTATCGGATTCGGTCGAAATGTAAGAAAGCGCCAAAACTAAAAGCCAAAATTGTCGCCACGTCTCTCCCATCCTTGCGTCTCGTTTGCGCTGTCAAACACGGAGTATATCGGCGGTTTGGAAGCACTTGTGAGTTTCAGATGAGGACAGCAATATTTTTGCGATTATTTTTCTTCTGTTTGTGCTGTTGTTTGGTACAGTAATTTAAAATTGAAGTAAAAAAGCAGCTAGCATTTTTTTTTTTGCACAATTTTGTTACAGAAAGAAATTCTATTGAGTTTTGTTATTGTTAAACAGCCTTATTACTGTTATTTATTACCAATAAAAGTTTGATTGTTTAAAATAAACTACAAATTAATTAAGCAAACAAAAAGAAAGCCTTTTACACATGTTTTTTAATGAAGCCAGTTTCGGTATCGGTTGTCGGCCCAGAATTTTGATTTCGGTGCATCCCTACACAATACCATAGTAACAGGTCTACAGTCACCAGGAGGGCAGTAATCTATATTTACAGATTGACCCAAGAGAGGCCAGAGCGGACGCAGGACGTCACGAATGTGTTTGGATGTTATTAATAGTACTAGTTTATAGGCTGAAGGAGAGCTCTGATGCTTCTAAAATCAGAATAATTCATTCACTCTCAATTCTGATCATCTTTCTCCTCCTCCCTCGACACATTTTACCGGGCTCCTTTACACCGGAAAATCATTTCAAGTATATTTCACTGTGACACAGTTGCATTAAGGATACCATGACATGAAATAAAATCAATTACTGTACAATCCGTACAAGCCTCAAATTTGCAGAATGCAGTTCCTATTTTGCCACGTTTTCAACAAAGCTTTGATTGGTCAGTGAAGAAATACTAGTCAAGACCGGCTTGACCGATACCAAAAACCACAACCGACACAGCTGAAATCACATAGTACAGAGACCAAGACAATGACCGAGGCATGCTAGGCTGAGGCCACGACCATGACGCTCCGAGACCAAGTCAAGACCAAAAACAACGACTTTTCTTTATTGCAAACGATAGACGCTGCTGCTATTTTGTTTATTAAGCAACAATCCCTCACTTGAATTACTTAAATAAAATTATCGACACTTCTCACCTATGACCATTTTGCGTTGTATGTGCCAGGGAGACGCTAATATTCAGATAAATGTATTATTTATTTATTGAAAAATGTTCCTGCACATACCACTCTGCACTCATTTTTGTACTGCTGACTGATATTCAGTCCACCTTTGCACATATTTCCATTTCCACTTGGACTTCTTAATGTCTATTTTTGATTTTATATATTATGTCTATTATTAGTTTTATACTGTGTTGGAATGTCTATTTTGTAAATCTGGATTTATATTTTATTACCCGTATCTTGTCTTGTCTTTGGGACTCTGTTGCACTGTAATGCCTCTAGACAAAAACACATTCCTCGTGTGTGCAAACAGTAAAGCTCATTCTGATTCTGATTAGTATGGCTGTGTTCGTGTCATTCTACAGCGTTCTCAAGTTACACATTTTAGAGAGGTAATGTTAGTTACAAAAAAAAGAATTAAATAAAACAAATGTACAATTACCTTGCATGTCTACTGCAAACATTTCGGTGTTTCCATTATAATCCATTTACGACGCATGGCCTTGTCAGATTTGGACGTATTAACAGTTAAATCTAGCCTTTCTTGCCTTTGTCTGGTGAACGATTGTTCCAGAAGTCACCGATAAGGAATTTGGCAAGATTTGCACACAGCAGAATGTTTCTTCCTCATGGAACTTGTACAAATATATTCTTTGTGCTCCGTGAAGGTTTATAACGCCCAATTTTGCTGATAACGCTGCTGATTGTTTTGAGAAAAGCTTGCGGCTTGCTTTTTGTTCTTGGATTAAAAAACACCAGGACACCTGTGCAGCCAAGACCATAGAGAGCCGGGACGATACCAAGATCACAGAGAGTCGAGACCGAGACCATAGAGAAGCGGTCTCGAGCACTACAACACGAATGAATACAGAGTTGATCTACAGTTTCAGAGCAGCCCTCTATGAGGCCACAGCTAAAGTGACTGAAATCATCTTTCTTTAGTCGAATGGAGAGTTTAACCTTGATCACAGCCATATTTAAATGTATAAATTCAAAAACATTATCAGCTAATGCAATAATTGTGCTAGTGAACAGAGTTAAAGTGGCCATTATGAGTAAAAAAAGTTTAATTTGGATTGTAGTATTGAGCCAAATGGAATATTTAAGAAACCAAAGGGCATCACGTATTTGTGTTAGGGACGTATTTGTGTGTGTGTGTGTGGGGGGGGGTCCACTGCGTGATGTTGAGATTAGTAATGGCAAAGATGAAAGCTGCACCACACATAGCTCTGGCTCAAACCATCACTAGCTTTAAGCTCCTTTCACTTACATGATACAAGTTCATCTATTGGTAACGCGTGATTGGCTGTCACCGCGGTCACTCGATGGAAGTGATGTGCACCTAGCTGGCTCCGAGATCAACACAACAGACAGCATTCTGGACATTTCATCCATTTATTCATCTTCTAGGTATTCTGGATATTTGTTTTGCTTAAATCCGTAAAATGCTTATTTTAATAGCAGTTTACGCGAATAAATCTCTGTGTAGCACAACGTAAAAAAAACGGAATATGAGAGACGACAGTTAGTGCTAGTTACTCAAAGAAACGTAGAGTTGTGCTCATTACTTTATTTCTTGGCCATTTTTCAGAAAATATGAATGATGACATAAAAGCATTTACTGTGGAGACAATTATTGTCAAACATCTGTGTTTACTCTTTTTAAATCACAGTGATCCAAAGTTCACACGCCATTATGATTGTGGCTTGCGCAAAAACTCACACAGACTGGTTTGATTGGCTGCAGAAGGTAACCACTCACCTCGACCTGTTTGCTTCTAATAAAAAGTTTCTGGCTCCTGATAGACCCTTGCCTCTTTCATCCAGTGATGCGCTGACATTTCTGAATTCTGAGTGATGTGGAAAGCAAAAGAAGGATCTACAGGAAAAGGTAGCTGTGCTGTATAAAACAGGGACAGGATATAAGAAGATCTCCAATCAGCAGTGTTCAAACAAAGATTTCTGCTACAACTGCCAGAAAAATTGAAAGGGATTCAGAGAAAAAAAGACCATAAATAACTTCCGCTTAAATACAGTGCTCTCGCTATTTCAAGGAGACGCTTGAAGAAAAATGGGCTTCATGATCGATTTTCCAGAAGAAAGCCATTACTTCACATATACTACAAAGACCAGCTCAGAGACAAGCCCCCAACTTCTGCGATGAGACCAAAATTGGACCAAACTCTACATTTGGAGAAGAGTTGTGAGATGAATGGAGCACCATCCCCACGGTGAAGCACGGAGGCGGGTCACTGATGTTTAGGGGATGTGTGAACTCCAAATGCACAGAAAAATCAATGGAAGATGAATGCATCATGTTCTCAAAGGATCCTGGAGGAAAATGGGCGTCATCATCCCGGAAGTTGAGCATGGGACATTACTGAACATTCGATCCAAAACACAAGTCCCTCGTCTTTGGTTCCACCAGAACAAAGTGAAGGCGGAACCAATGGGGGAACACAAAATATTAAGAGCTGGAGTGTGTTCCAACAATAGTAATAATTAAAAATTAACACATTATATCCGAACACTTAAACCTTTCAAGTATTCAATGCAATACCCACTGTTTTGACAGCTTTAATCTGTACATATGCAGCAAGGATTAGCATTAGCATGGACACATGGCTTCTCTGTATTGAAACTGCCTTAAAACTCGTAATTTTGTTCAAACTTGTTGACTGCCTTATTGAACTTCCAGTATATCTAGTGATGGACCAAACGGTCTTATTTTGAAATGGGAGCACAGGTTATTTTTATTACATTATGCTGTGCTAACATATGCTTCAGTGTTTCAAATTCTTGACCAGTAACACTAAATATTATACACTTATTTCAGCAGCTGCTTTATTAACATGCCAAAGAATCTTGAGGCTTTCCCTTGAAAACATTCTTGTAAATGTTTGGATTCTCATGGTTGTGTTTTGAATAAATAAAGCATGTTTGCAAATCATCGAGAAAAAAAAAAAACAAGAGCTGGGGTGTGTAAACTTTTGATCAGGGTCTTTATGATGAAAAGAAAAGTAAAAAGGAAAACTTTGAGTAGGAAAAATGCTTTTGCGTCTTTTCTGAAAAATGACCAATAAATCCAAAAACTTCTCCTGATCTCCTGCAAACACAACCAACTTTTATTGACCATTGAAAACAATTTGTTTTCTTGTTACCTTTTTAATAATTCAGTCTCCTTTTCACCCAAAAACATAGTTAGTCCCCCAAAATATAAACCTTGAGAAAAGTAGGCAACATGTAAGTAATAGGATTAATTTTCAGACACACGGCTAACCAGTTAATTTCTGAGAAGCTGTCGTTCAATTGGCTGCAGCATCTTTAAAAGCCTGCTGGTGTTCCCCAGAGACTCTTCCTGACTGCAGCATTATAGCTTTGAGTACAGTGAGGCAGCAACACATTGTCAAATATTCCATGAAGGATGTTCCTGGAGTTTCGTAAGCAGGTCTCACGCTGAAGTTATTACGAGAGCTGTCATTCTCTCAGCGGTGTCTCTTGTGCTCCAGCGCCAGCTGTTTCTTAAACACTCCTCTGCTTCACGCACACACATTGCCAGAGTCTTGCAGGGTTCACAAATCCTGAAGACTTTTTGCATTTAACTGATCGACAAAGAACCGGAAGGATTCAAACTTGCCTATCCGAACAAACACATGGATGCTCCTCATTTAGAGACACTTTTGGGACTAAAAGCAGAAAGCTTCCAGTTAGCAGCTGCTAGCTCCACACATAAAGCCATCTGTTACCACATCTACTTTTCCCACCAGTAGAACACCAAAGAAGAAATAGCAGTTAATTAAACATAAAAAGCTACTGTAGTTAAAACAATGTGTCAGCATATCAAGCTTCACCTGGCGTCTGCATTGCCATCAAAAGAGTTTTAATTGGGTTTTTTTGGTTTTTCGAGATGTTTTCACAGCCACGGAATCTGACAATGCCATCAAAGTTAGTTAACAAGGCAGCTATAGGACACAAAGCCAAACACAGACGGCGCAGAAGCCTCCGACATCACTGTGGGAGTGTGTGGGACGCTTTGTGGTCTGTTCATCAGATTCCTCCTTTGATTCCGCTGCAGTGTGTGCTCCTTATAAGATCTACTGGCCACTGGCAAACTAATGACTCTCTGATCTCCTCTGCTCTCTCCCACACACAGAATTATAATTCGAAGCTAATTCTCGGAGTATTGGATCAAAATCAGGCACAGCCCCCTGCTGTGCTCAGTTGACTAAGCAGATCAGGAGAAGGCAGAGCAAACATCGAACGCTGTGTGACAAGTGATCCGGCACGCTTTTAGCAGTAATAAGCTGAAAAGCACCTGTTCGGGGCGTCATCGTACCATTCCGAATCACTGCCACCAATTTATCCAAGAATCGTCAATAGAAACAATGTTCCTAACATTCCTAGCATTCCCGTGGCTCAGTCAGCAGAGCAAGCAACGGAAAGCTTGTGGGTTCAAACCCCTGCCAAATGCATGAATATACAATTGTAACAAAATATGCCTCGTGTTGGTGTAAAATAACAGTTTCTGTGCTCAACAAAACACAAGGTTGTTCATAGTGTTATCTACCTTCAAATTGGATGATAAGGACCTACTGCACCTACTCGGGTTGGCAGTAAATCTCTGCGTTTCTGTCGATGATGCTCCAGTGACTTTACTTCCAATGCAATTTCAGTCTGAATGTCACATATGCACTCACCAGCCACTTTATTAGGTACACCTTGCTAGTACCGCGTTGAACCCACTTTTGCCTTAGTCGAAGTTTCAGTAGGGATGAACCTAGGGCTGGGCGATATGAAGCAAAAAATATATCTCGATATATTTTGCTATATCTCGATATACGATATATATATCTCGATATCTTTACAGGATTTATAACTCCCCCCCCCACCCCCCAAAAAAACCCTACTGCAAAAAAAAAATAATACAAATGTCAAAGTCGTTTTTTATTGAAGCTCAGAGGTGCTTCTGCAAATTTTCTTTCAGAAATCCTTGTATACATATTGCCTTTTCATTCAAAAATAAAACAACTAAAAAACAGGCAGTGCATAGGAACAAAGTGCTCCTGTAACATTTAGGATATAAACGAAATCCCTGATAACATAAATAATAATTTAACTGTAAAATAATACACATTGCCTTCTTTTCATTCAAAAATAAAACAACTGAAGCTCATCTTTGCAGGACCTCTGTTGTAAGTAACCTTTTCCAATTCAGCAGCAAGCCGCGCTCTCTCTGTAGTGTACAGTCGCGGGAGTTCCTGTCTCGAAAAGTAATGCCGACTCTGTAAACTGTATCTGACTGGGATCAAGTGTTTTAGCATACGTTTAAAGCCACGTTGTTCAACGACGGATATGGGTGCCATGTCCACCGCTATGTGAAATGCCACGTACTCTGTGATGCTACACCACCTTCCGCTCTATCTTTCATATTCTACACTCCGCGTTATAGAATTGTGGAGATTAGTTGAGCTTTGGTTGGCAGCAACTTTCACGGCATTCACGGCAGTAGACATCTGTCTGTTGTTCGTCTGATGACTCAAAACCGAAGTATTTCCATATAATGGAGCCAGCTGTTCTTTTTTTGCAACAAGTTCTGTAGCCTCCGGGCTGGTTGCGGGCGCCGCCATGTTGATTGAGACGACAGGCAAGGGGAGGGGGAACAAAAGCAAGGAGGCGGGGACGAGCGCAGCACAGAGAAGGCAAACAAGAAAAGTGGCGAAAATTAATATTATCGATATGTACGATATGCCAGAATTCATATCGAGTTTAAAAAATATCTTGATATATTTTAAATATCGAGATATCGCCCACCCCTAGATGAACCAGTAGGGATGCACCGAAATTTTGGCCGCCGAAAATTTCCGTCCGAAATAGCATTATCGGTTTCGAGAGAAACGTAAGAAAGCGCGAAAATGAAATCTGAAAGTGTTGCCACGCCTCTTCTATCCTCCCGTCTCGTTCGCGCTGTCATTACGAATCAAACACAGAGTATGTCGGCGGTTTGGAAGCACTTCAAAGTTTCAGATGAGGACAACAATGTAGCAATGTTTTGCAATTATTTTTTTTCTGTTTGTGCTGTTGTTTGGTACAGTAATTTAAAATTGAAGTAGAAAAGCAGCTAGCATTTTTTTTTTTTGCACAATTTTGTTACAGAAAGAAATTTTGTTATTGTTAAACAGCCTTATTACTGTTAACTTATTATTATCAATAAAAGTTTGATTGCTTAATTATTTGTCATTTTTTTAATACAAACAAAAAGAAAATATTTTAAACATGTTTTTTAATGAAGCCATTTTCGGTTTTGGTATCAGTTTTTGGCCAAGTGCATCCAAAATTTTTGGGTTTGTTTTGGCCCAAAATTTTCATTTCGGTGGATCCTTACATTCCTTTTGGCTCAATATTGATTTGATATCTTCAATGCAGATTTGTCAGCTGCACATCCATGATACAAATCTCCCGTTCCACCACATCCCAAAGGTGCTCTACTGGATTGAGATCTGGTGACTGTGGAGAACATCGGAGTACAGTGAACTCATTGTCATGTTCAGGAAACCAGTCTGAGAGGATTCACACTTTATGACACGGAGATTTATTGTGCTGGAAGTGGCCATCGGAAGATGGAGACACTGTGGTCATAAAGGGATGGAGATGGTTAGCAGCAATACTCACGGAGGCGGTGGTGGTGACACAATGATCAGTAAGTTTTAATGGGTTCATAGTTTGCCAAGAAAATATCCCCCACACCATTACACCACCACCACAAGCCTGAATCCATGCTTTCATGTTGTTGACGGCAAATTCTGACCCTACCGTCCAAATGTTCAGAGATGCTCTTCTGCAGACCTTCATTGTAATGAGTGGTTATTTGAGTTAAGGCCGTTACACACCTCTGTGTTTACTTTTCCGTCCGCGTTATTAGCTCCCTGCGCCTTTCTTTTGCGTCAAATAATTACTGCGCAGACACTCTCCTGAACACTAGATGGCGCTTCAGTGAAGCAATTCACACTCTGATGCATTTATGGAGAAGAATGAGTGATCTGTAAAAAAAAATAAACTATTCGTATGAAAACAAACCACTTGTTATTAAAGCTGGTTTCAGGAGCACGATTTTAGCCCGATTTTGAATTTATGCCCAGAATGGCATGCAAATCGGGATTCGTGCACACGTGTGAATAGCACAGATTGAAGTACCAATGACTCGGTCTGTGAGCGAACTAACGAGATGCTTCTCAGGTGTCTGCGTCTGTCTGCGAGCCACAAACCTGCAGTGTGCGTAAAATGTCTGTGATTATCTGCAGCCAATGAGAGCCACGTCCAGAGGGCAACAAGATGTTGGAGAGGCATAGGATACAAGGCATAGACGGCAATATAAACAATGGTTTCGGTTCAAAAGGGGGTTTATTTTTGTGTTTGACCCAATAAATGAATTACAAACTTGTGTGCTCCCATTTTGATAAGAATCCCAGTCTTGGGCATCAGAATGGCACACGAGACCTCGCACTGTTTTCAAATCTTTCTTGCAAGTGTTTGGTTGTGAGACGTGGTTTGAGAACATGGAGGGCGTTCTCTGCGATTCTGTTTAAAATCATGTCGTGTGAAATCCTCTGCTGTGGATCTCTTGGGCTGTTTAAATTCAGGACGGCGCTGTGTAAGTAAGGCTAATGCTGCTTTTCCCATCAGCCCGAACCAGTCTGGCCATTCTCCTCTGACATCAACAAGGCTTTTGAACTGCTGCTCACTGGAAATTTTCATTCTCTGTAAACCCTAGAGATGGTGGTGCATGAAAATCCCTGTAGATCAGCAGTTTCTGAAATACTCAGACCAACCATGGCACATTCAGTTACTTTAATCAACTGCAGCAGATCGTCTTGACCATCTCTACATGCCTAAATGTATTGAGTTGCTGCCATATGATTGGCTCATAAGAAGGGAGTTGGACAGGTGTCCCTAATAAAGTGGCCAGTGAATGTCTTCTCTCTTTTGTAACTTTCAGCTCAGAGGGAAACACTAAATGATGGAGTAGATCCCAACGCTTGCTCCCAGATATGAGACCCAGGAGATGATGGTCCTTCATCCGCGTTTACTCGTCATTGAGAAACCTTGTGTCATCTTCTGCACATGCGAGTCACTCTAGGGCTACTTCTCAGAGCAATGTTTCTGAGCCAATCTCAAGGATTTAGCATCAAGGAAATATCAGGACCGGACTCACTGCACAGATCTAATCACATTACCACCCTGGAACCTACCGAGCCCCAGCGAGCGGCCTGAGCTTTCACAAGTGCAGCCAGAAAGTCTAAGAGCTAATTCATCTTTAGTACAGCCCCTCCAGGATTTCGCAGGATTTTTTTTTTGTGATTGTTGCGGCTTAAAATGCAAGAATTTGCGGCAGCTTTTTGAAAAGTTGTGATTTTTTTAGACAGATTTTTCTCAAATCTTCTATGTATTATCTGAATTATCTTATACCCTCGTGGCTTTCTGCACGCTCTGATCACATACACAATAACCATAAAGAAGTTCCCCACGCCTTTGAACAAACCGTAGGAGAGTTAGAGAACAACAAAGTGATTGTGTTTCTGTTCAGTAACAATTAGAAAGTCGTGTTTTGTGTGAAACTGTGACTGTTATTTGTTTTCGTGTGGTGTTTCTGTACTGAATTAGCTCGGTTGAACATAACAATACTCTGCTAAGAGCGTAGGGGAGCCTACTCTATTCATTTTTATTCATTTAATAGTACTTCTGAGAAGCATTCTGTCTTATTATTATATCATTTAACTGATAGCTTAAAGAGCTCTTCTAAGAGATGCACATTATCGCCCCCATGTGGATGGAGGATTGTGAATTATTACAATATTAAAGAAACAGTAGTGGCCTATAAAATAGGTACGGTAGGATGGAGAATGTTAACAGCCATTGTAATGGAAAAGATGGATCAAGAAGTTACATCACAACTATCTTAAATGAGGTTGCTGTGGGACTTTTTCCTGCTTTGAACTTCCAAGGAGCACCCCCCCACACACACACACACTTCTCTTCCACTCTCTCCCTTCCTCCTTTCTTCAATGCAGCATGGGATGTTAGCTGTTGGCATCTTCAATCTAAATAAAACCAAGTTTCTGTTCAACCGTCTTAAACGTTGCTTTCAGAGTCTTCTGTAATGGGTTATGATTAATAGTTTACACCATTACATCATTAACAAACAGTTTTCAAATCTGTTAAAACATTATAAAAAGTTTAATTTAACTTAATTTCCTGTGTTTTAGCAATACGACTATGAAGGTTAACCGCCACGTGCCACAAATAAGACATTATTTTATATAAAGACAACAATTTAGTTTAAAGAAAATAAAAATAAAGTGCTGAAACGTAAATTTATTCAGAACCATGTCTTAGTTTTTTTTTCATGTTTTTTTTAAATAAAACAAAGAAAAAAAGACTAATTTTAAAGCCTGACATTTTTTTATGGAATAACATTTGGTATTGTGCCGTTAAAGAGCAGCAACTGTCCAGAAACATTGGTGCCAAATTTTTTTTTTTTTTTTTTTTTTACAGGGATTTGTTTACTGGGAGTTTAGTTAATACCAAATGGCTAAAGTTTGTACACAAACTTTGATGATTCCTTGTAAAAATGGTCCCAATGTCGCTATAAGTAACATAAACAAACCCCCATGTCTCTATGTCTTCATAAGCTGAGATATGTATAAGCAGAGGAGGTTTTAATGGTCAACCATCATTTATGTAGCTGCTAGGAAGCAGTTGTTTCTGTTTGTTTTGTAAACTAACTTCACATTCCTATTTATTTTCAAAGGGCATTAAAAGCCAATGATAAATATTAAACCCCTTCCAGAGCTTACGATTCAAATTATTTTTTTCACAGAGGCGGGTCTTTTCTTACAAAAGGCTGATGACCTGATTGAAATTTCTATGACATTTATATCCAATGTTAAGTCAACGCACTATTTTCCCAATGATTTCTCAGAATTGTTTACTGGTACCAGTCTGAAAAGATACAGCAACCTGAGTCAGACCTAGTGTCAATCCTAAAGTACAAATGTCCTCAACAGCAGGAGATTCTTCTAAGACCAATTAGGATTTGAATGATGCTTCAGGTCATTCTCCTTCCACTGTCTCCAACACCAAACTGTACTGAAATATTAGCAGCGGTGATGTAGCTGATGGTGGCAGGATGCTCGGAGCTTTGTTTTGAGCTAAAAAGCCATTCTGCTGTTGTAGGTGTTCTGATGAGAAGACACCGTTTCTCCAGGCGTTCTTTTCTCCAGCTGTTTGTATGTGAGTGTGTGTGAAACAGCAGCACGGCGACATATTTTCCTCCGTGAAACTGGGTTAACACCCAGCTCGAGACAAAGAGACCATGTAAGAGAGAGGAAGAGTGTGGAGAAACCAATCGCACTCGCACACAAACAAACAAATACTAAGAGAGACATCATTCGTTCTCTCTGGGGGATTCTTCTAGAGCTTTACCAGTTCACGCTGGGAGAATCATGGAATTCAAAGGAGCACCATCATGCAGCGGGGAACGTTGTCGGTCTGAGATAAAGCAACAGAGAGATTTGTACTCTTTTAAAATGACTGCAGCTCAGTTCTCCCGTGTTCAGTGCTCCAAATTGTCTGTTTACTGTTTCGCTGCCAGTTTCGGGAGATGAGACTCCAAGTATCTAAGGGGACGCGTGCCTGCTCGGTGGCGATATGCTCTCGGTTTCTTATGAGCTTATGAGAGAACATTTTGGATCCGATGCAAGAGTGTTTAAATAAAACATACGAAACTTCTTGAGGGTTTCTTTGAAAGAGGCATGATTGATACTCGGCTTATTTTTCTCCATTTCTCATGCACTTCTGCAAATATTTACTGGAAAATTTGTAACAAATAATACAACGCCGAATCCCAACATGGTGAATTTAGCCCTAAACAAAGTCATTTTGGGTTGTTTCTTTACTATCAAAAATAAAAAGACCATCCACACATCTGCACATACTTTATGCTCCATCTCCTAATTCTCCTTGCGTCTACTCACACCTAAATCCACGATGGGGTCCATAATTGGACAATTGGGCATTATTGGACAATCTTTCACACAACATATCAAGACCCTTGTGTGTGTGTGTGTGTGGAGGGGGGGGCATACATCAAAGGATCAATGCTTGTATATAGACACAAATGACGGCAACCTAATTTTTGTCAAGAACCATCACAGGCAGCAACACTTCGCATTAAATCTCACCACAACACTAAGAATTAAATGAACTCTACTCGGATCGCTCAGTACTTCTCTAAACAGAGTTAAAATGAGTCTGAAGAAGAGATATTTCATAGCATGCTGTCTGAAAATGAACATAAACACACAGATATGTTTCCATGCTCTTACTTACAGTGATTACCAGATGCTTTAAAATGTCTTTATTACCTCATAAAATTCATTAGATTCTGAACATCTACGCAGGATTGAAATTAATAGAATAATTAACTGTAAATCATTGTCAGTTGATCAAGGTAAATTGCTGCATTGAACATTTTTGTATTTATTTATTATTATTGTGGTTATTTTCTAAAAATGGGCTCCGTGTACCATGTCAGGTTAATTTAAAGCTTTGCAAATAATTCAAAGAATGAGGACATTACTCTTTCTATGCGGTTTAATTCTAATAAAATCGTCTTATGTTATTCGTATGCATCGAGACATGAGAAGTTAGTCGGAAAACCGGGTCCAGGTGTTCTTAATTAATGCTCATTTCTGACGATGAAAACACGATTAAACCCACTTTCTTAATGAAAAACACATCCAGCCAAACGAGCTTTTGAACAAACTGTCAGAAATTGAGAGTGAATTAGGATTTGGAAATGAACCCAAACACAGGAACTCTCTCTTATCTTCCGATAAGAGCATCGGTGTCGCTCCGGCGCCTCGCCGCGCTTGGGCTTACCGTTAAAGTTCCAGGGCGAGATTCCCTCTGCTCCGGTGTTGTTAGTTACATTCATGTTGCATGGTTTTAAAAGCGCCCAACCGGTCAGAAGAAACGACTCCAGCCTTTCCCGTCGAGTTCCCCCTCGAAATGACCATAAGCACTGTCCTCGTGTTGCGGCACTTGGTCACGTTAGGGGCTTTTGACGCGCGCGGCTCTGGCCAGCAGTGAGAAGAAGCTCGAGGAGAACCTGGGCATGGTGCACCTGAAGCGCACCTCGAGCGAAGTCGCGTTACAATCCTCCAGATGTGGCACCCATCCACACCAAAGCCTTGCTCTGATCTCTTTCCAGGAGTTTAGCGAGCGGCTGAGGCGGCGGACTTTTAGTGACGTCATCTGTCAGCAGCCAATCACCGAAGAGTCCGCAGGTTCGACTTAATCAACTTTGCTGGGTAAATGTCCTGATAGACGCTCCCATGTCTTCACAGTGCACACCAAGTTAACAAAAAAACAAACAAAAAAACAATGTCTCTATAATTATAATAACAATAATAATAATAATAATAATAACAACAACAGTATCAATAGGTCTGTGATCCTAAAAGGTCACCTTAAAGGGGAAATATTATGCAAAATCAACTTTTCTTTTGGTGTCGTATCAAAAACATGCCTCTAATTTTTTTATCTTTCATGCATGTTTGTGTAATCCTGTTTTACTTTTTTCTGAAAACCGCTTGATGTTCCTTGAAACGCCCATAGTTCTTACCTCCGCCCACTGACCAATCAGATTAATCGCTAGTACAGCACATCTATATGCAGATCGGCTGCGCTGCATGACCCAGAAGTGAGAACAGCAAACCCCTGCTGAAGAACAATCAGAGAAAGTGTGTTTTCTGTCGATTATAATGTAATAGCCATTAATTAGGGGACTTTATTTATGTCCCTTTTCAGCTCGGGTGATACTCAGAAAACTCTTTATTGTCATTTGAACAACTTCATGCCATTCTGTTTGAGTGCATTACGGTCTACATTACCCAAGATTCCTGAACTACAAATCCCAAATGGGCGTGGCGAAAGCATGGAGTGGATGTAAATAGTCCGTTTAGCAGAGGCAAAGTAAGGAGGTGATTAAAAGCTGTTTGTTACGATTAATATTGCATTTAGAAAGTTAGTATCGATGAAGTGCTAGTATAGAGGGCCCCGTTAATGCGAATGTACAAGTTATGATGGGTTGGTTCATCGTTGGTCATGTACACTAATACCTTTCATTCACTTCCGTTCAAATACATCGAAAAAAATTCCCATTCAAAGCAGAAATAAGCCTACAAATTGAGAGAGGACTCTCGCTGCAGGCTTTTGTCTAACATCCGGTTAGGTTGTAATGTAGAAGTGATGCCCATGTCAGATCACATCACATGACCAATCCCTGCCCACCCTGATGTGTCGTAATAAGCCACTTTAACCCCAGCCCAAATCACTAAAACAGCTAAAGTTACTTGCGCAAATGCGCTTCCTAATAGAACTGGCAGAGAGCTGGTCGAAGCGGCCTCTACTTGCAAACTGGAAGAACCTTGTAATTTGACCTTTCATTATGATTCACTTGACACGGCTAGAAAAACCATGTAAAGTAAAGCTACAAGCAACAATCAAAGGGCTCCTCCGGCGCCACCCCTTCTAAGCAGCCAAATATATGCACTAAACCAATCCCTAATTAGCATATGTTTTCAATACATGTGTCAAAAATAATAAAAAGAAGTATATTGGCTGTTCAACTGCGATATAACCAAGAGTCTACTTCGTAGATGGACTTTTAACATAGTTGGTAAATTTGGGACGGATCAGACCTTGAATGAGTGAGTTATAACTTCTTTATGGTGAAAGGTAGAATGCCGAAAAAAAATTGCAATTTAATGGATGGAGTTTGGAGATGAACAGATTAAGAGTTTTTTAAAGTACAAGGCCTGGAATTGTACTAAAATTTAAAAGTAGATTAATTAAAATAATTGATTTCCTGTTGGTTTGGAAACTCGCACTGAGATGGCAGTGTAAAACAGCAGAAAGTAGGATATTCCATGTTGCTACTAGGTGGCACTATAACGAACACTGCAGTTTGATATTTAGTTATAATTAGACAAGGAGTCTTAACACGTAAAGCAAATTTGAACCCGATCAGTTATTAGCAACTTCCTGTCTATGGCAAAATTTTGACCTTCGATGACCACAGTGTGCACATTGTTTAACAAAGTCAAAAAAGCTTCGCAATTTATATTTAACATCCCATATGCCCTCAAATGAGACGGAGTTGGGAGGTGAAGAGATTAAATTTAATAGAGGAGTTTGTCAAAGTACGACACGAGCAAAACTTCCTGTTGAATTCGGAAACACGATCTCTATTATTTATATTTCAGTTTTGGTTCCCTGCACATGTTTGCCAAGGTTAACTCGACAAACTGTTAGTGCAACGTAGCTGATTAGGTGGCGCCATAGAGCCATTTTGCCACTTCCACTTTTCAACCCCAAGCAGATGTACATTTTTACAAGATCTGACGTGTGCGAAATTCATCATATTTTTACCACATTAGGGCTCTCAGAAATGCACTGCAAGCCATAAGGCAGTTATACTCTGAGCAATTACAATAAGGTTCTTTTTCTGCATCACTTGTCCATGCAGGATCTCGTGTGTAAAGAGCACTGAACAGTTGATCGATGCACAGCCACCTGCAGAATGAGGATGATGTAGGTCTTTTGAGGTGGTCTGTGGGTTGTCCGTGACTATTCTCGTCATTCTATGCCTTTGCTTATCTAAAAGTTTTCTTGGTCTGCCGCTTCGAACTAGAATCGTGATTCTGGTCTTCCGATTCCTCCTTTTCCTCACAGATGATACTGAGAGCTTAAATATATGAGAATGTTCTGTTTCCTTCCCCTAAACCACAAGGTTCAGCAATCTTTGTTTTTAGCTCATCTGAGAGTTGTTTAGAGGTTCTAATGTTGCCTCTCTCTTAGAACACTTACAATTGACCTTCATTAAATACTTTCCCATGATTCACCTGTGTTTGGAGGTCAGAGATGTTAACAAACCAATTTTGTAATTAAAACAACAAGGGGTTCTAAATTTATGCACATGCCTGTTTTTATTTATTTATTTTTTTGTAGAATTCTTGCACACTTTCTATAAATCATACACACTTTATTTCCAATCTCAAATATCACTGTTCGTCTCCCAGTTAACTGTGATAACCAATGATTTATAAAGAAACATCATGAACATTTACAGGAGCAAGATTAGATTTTACCAATTGATATCTTCTGCATTCAGCGACACACAATTGTCCCAGATTGTTTAGAGTGAAAGTCTCGCTGACACGACACACTCCCACTCACTGCAGCAGGTTCAGCACCAGGATGATGGACAGCGCTCCGGGCTTAGTTGCATGTCAACAAAAACACCTCACAAATCTCGAGCTAACCAGCACGTGCTCCGAGATGCCTTGGTGTATGAAGCCATTATAAAGTGATTTCTTTCAAGAAATAATGGAACATTTCCCCCACTTTCAAAAAGCTCCTCCTCAAGAGCTTTCTGAAACAGCTGAACAGGTTCCAGTCTGTCACCAGTGCGTCAAGTGGAACCAGAGTGGCCTAATGTGTGCAGAGACAAAAACAGAAATAGACCTTGGAAAAGGTGGGGAATATTTTGGGATTGTGTGAATGACATTCACCCAGGCCTTTCCTCGCGCTCATCACATTCGCGGGGTTTGAGCATAGATTCATAGATTAATCTGGCAGCTGTCACACGGTGGACCGAATGAGATTGATGCCAGCCAAAACAGAGAGATCGCGCACAGAAAACCATTTCATTTGCGGCACGGAGGAGAAACCTGACAGCTCCTGACAACCCGGAACGAAATCAACTAAATCAGATGCAGGCGGAACATTCTCCGGGGGAGCACACGCGCGTGCCCCGCGCCGACGACGAGCAGCGCCTTTAATTAAAGTCCACAGGCGGAAAATGAGGAATAAAGAGCTCCAGAGCTGGAACTAAGTTTACAAATATGTAGACAATCCATTCTAATTGTCTTCTACACTTTTATTTCCTCAAAATACAGGTTGTTATTTGCCCGTTACAACAACAACAACATCATCATTTATATCAAATCACTTTTATTGTCACATCACCAGCAGCGTGTGAGCTGTGGTGAGCGAAAAGCTCAGGTGGAAACACCAGTCAGTGCAGAGTTAAGATACAATATACATGCAGGACAGTTTACAAAGTACAAAACAATATAAAAGTGCAGTTTTACTTAATGAGTAAGGGTAAAGGGCAGGACAGAGTAACTGAGATACTAATATGAGCCGTCCAGCCTCCACAAGGCTTGATTATAAATGAATTTACCATGTTGGACAGTTTAACTGAAACACAGAGGTTTGGATAAGAATCCTGGATTAGTTTTTCTGGGAAATTTCAGTCACAAATCCTGCAAAAAGTGCTTGCTTACAGTGGTGTGGAAAAGTTTGTGCACCCCGTGTATTTCCTTGTTTGTTGAAGCTAAACTTCCAGAAACACAATTAGGCATGTGCATAAATTTAGGCACCCTTGCCATACAAAGTACAAATATACAAAGGTATTGAAATCAAATGATTGATTTCAAAGCATTTGGCAATTATTATTAGGACTCAAAATTGGCTTGATAACCTCAGTGACTAGGGCTGTAACAATATATTCTTGCATTCTATTGCAATGTCACAATACGCATCATGGAGCTACTGTGATATATCATCTAAGAGCTTCACCATGTAAAAAAGTGTGTAAAACAGCAGTTTAAAAACTTTGTATAAGAGCTAAGAGAAATATTGCTCTTTTAGTGTATAAAAAGAGCTCTCCCACTCGATACAAACCGTATTTCTGCCCCCTAGAGACTAGATTTTATTACACACTCTTTTGCATATTAAAGTAGACCCTGGCTTTCTTAAAATTAAGGCAAACGTTTAAAATGCAGTGTATTGTTATGTAAGCAACGTTGTGTATTCATTTCATTATTTTACATTTTTGACACATATCGTATCTTAACCATTCTATACACCTCTATCAGTGACCCCTGATCTCCACACACTGTTGAATACACTCATAAGAAGGTGAATTTCAACTATGCAGAACATTGTGCAGAATTGGAAGACCAGAAGCATAGTTCCAGTTAATGCCCAAAGGAAAAAGAAAAATATCAGCTAAGGGCGCTCAATGGTGAGAAGAATCATTGTAAACCCACAGACCAGCTCCAAAAATCTTCATCATCTTGCTGCAGATGGCGACACTGTGCATCGTTTAACTATTCCAATCCAATCCAATCTGCTTTATTTATACACCACACACATAATAGTTTCCAAACAATAATTAGAAGAAAAAAACATGAGTTTAAAACAAGTGGTACCTCGAGATACAAATGATTCGAGTTGCGAAATGTTCAAGATACGAAAGGTCTCTCTGGAAATATTTTGCTTCGAGGTATGAAAAAAATTCCAAGATACGAAAAACACCAACAGTTCTCCTCTATTATCCGCTTGTTAAGTCTGAAGTCGCACTGCACTTTCGGTTAAAATTACTAAAAAACAAAACAAAAATACACACATTAATGTGACATGTAGAGGACCACACAAACTCAGGCTGAGCTAAAAGCCAAAGAATAAAAAAAAAAGTGTTAAAACAAGACTTTAAACATTCAATCGAGGAAATGGAGGCAGGGCATTCTACAAGAGGGGGTCCCACCACAGAAAAGGCCCTGACTCTCCTGGTTTTAAGTCTCATCCTGGGAACCACCAACTGAAGCTGAGCTTCTGACCTCGGGGACAGTGTTGGGCAAATTGCTTCATAAATGTAATTAAATTACTGATTACTCCTTTTAAAAGTAATCAAGTTACTCTTTTGATTACTTTATTTGTCAAGTAATTAGTTAGATTACAAGTTACTTACTAGTTACTAATCTCTCTAAGCTTCTTTTGGTTGATCCCAGTGTAGAGGACAGTAGTCCAGACAAGAAGTAATAAAAGTCTTTAAAAGATAAGTATGACTTGAGTTTAGATAAAAGCCAGAGTTATTAAAAGGCAGAACTATTCAGCAGATTTCACACAAGCAGACGCTTAGATAAAAGCCAGAGTTATTAAAAGGCAGAACTATTCAGCAGATTTCACACAAGCAGACGCTGAAGGAATCGAATGCCTTCATCCACCCAATGCTTAGTGCCCTGATTGATAGAAGAGCTGATTCTTTGAGGTCACATGGTGACCTCAGGGGACAGAGAACCAATGGACGTGTCTGCTTGTTTACTTAGGAACTGTTTAATGAAGAATATCATTCCAGCTGATAAAGTCAAGAAAGGAAGGAAGGAAAGAAGGAAAGAAGGAAAGAAAGAAAGAAAGAAAGAAAGAAAGAAGGAAAGAAAGAAAGAAAGAAAGGCACTAATCATGGATAATCCCGGGTTTCTGTGCAACCTTTGACCCGAACGTGCAAGTTGTACAATTCCAAATGAAAAGAAGATTTGCTAAAGACATTTAAGAAATTCTTTGTATCATCAGTTTATGTTGGTGTAATATTTCCAGGAATCGTTTATAAAAGCAGCTCCATATGACAGAGCGGTGTGGGTCGAGGAGGTGATTATATTTCTCATGCCGCCCTGATTTCACTCACATGAATTGTGCGACATTAGCGGAGCAAACCAGACTGTTTTACAGCTCTGCTTCGCTCTAAACTCCCTGCAGCCTTTCCTACAGAGCGACCAATCTGTTTCCATTAGCTGAGCAGGTACAGGCAACAATTAAAGCAGATCAAAACCTGATGTGCTAAGTGAGTTGGATGATTAGTCTGTTATTAAGATAATGTGGGTTGTTTGTAGCATTAGTAATCCACAAGGGGAGAGATTCAGCACAGCGAGGATGTTACCAGCACCTCACATGTTGTCATCGATGAAACAGACAAAGATACATTGTGATTAAATGAATCATTTGCTACGCTGTTAACATTCTCTAATAATGTCAGGGTTTGATTTAGCTCTGCAATCCTTCACCACTCCCAACTATACTCAGAACCCAAGAAACCACAGTCCAATCACTTAACACCATTTAAAAGACTCCTCCCGGCAGCTCCCAAAATGTTAGATCTACAGTTCACACTGACTGACTCACCAGAGAAACTTCACAAGCCTGGTTCCACTCCTGCTTCCTGCAGAAACCTCTGCTCAACTCTACTCCTTGAAAGATTTATGCGACAGGTCCTCCATGGTGAACCTGCCTGAGGAACTTCAGGATCTAAGCTTTTCTGAGAAGCCCTCTTTTCTTTGTTGCATTCTGAATATATTGAATACATTTGTAAATAAACCTAAGAAACATTGATGCCATTTCCTTCTCTCCATCTCAGATTGTGACAAATATTGGCTAAAACCTAAGAAGTGCTTAAAATTTTCTTACACTGTAGAAGAAAAACTCAAAATTAATGGCTCTTTTTAATTAGTTTCAATTAAAAAGAGCCAGCTCTCAAATACAGCAAAGCTAAAAGGCAGCCTTCGATTTTAATGTGTACATCGGTCCCAAAAGAACACAATATGTCCAACAATCTTGTTTTCATTTGTTATATATACATGCATAACATTACATAACATTACAATTGGACATATTCTAGTATGTGGGACCAAAGTATACACCACTATTATTTTGTCAGTAAGTGATGTGAGACACTTTTTGCCCCGCCCAAATCCAAGGGATTATTCAACTCCATCTTTTCTGAGTTTCAAAATAACAGACAGACAGACAAACAGATAGACAGACAAATAAACAAACAAACAAATAGAGAGATAGTCAGGCAGACAAACAAACTAAAATCGCCAGACAGACAAACAAACAAATAAATAAACAGGAAAATAATCTGACTGATAGATAGAAAGAGAAAGAAATACAGACAGAAAACAAAGAACAGTCAGACAGACAAATAAACAAATGGACATACAGACAGACAAACTAAAAACAGTCAAATCAAAGACAGACACATAAAAAATAAACCAAAACCAAAAGTAAGACCAAAATCAATCAGCTATACAAACAAAAAATGATAGATAGACAGATAGACAGACAGACAGACAAAAAAGTCAAAAAGACAAACAAACAGACAGACAGACATAAAAAATTAAATCAGACAGACGAACAATAAAAACAGACAGACAAATGAACAAACAAACAAACAAAGAATAGAGAGACAAACAGACAGAAAAACAAACAAAAGTGACAGACAAATAAATAGACAGACAGAATCAATCTGTCAATCAAATAAAATCCAGAAAGACAATTCCACTTCAATTTCAAGTACATATCCTTCTTTGAATTGAAATCGTTGAGTTCATTCCTGAAGTGACACCAACCCTGATTATTACATGTGTTCTGTGATATCGGGGTGATAAGTTATGAATATGCTAAAATGCATGGTGACCAATCAGAAAGCAGAATCTTCAGAAGATTGACCGAAACTCAAAAATGCCAAAATAAATTATTCAAAGCCTTAAAGCTTATTGTTAGTAAAACTGATTCTATATGATTGGACTGAAGTGACGAGTACAAAGTAAAAAAAAGTTTTTGCGGGACCCTGATCTATGCTCAAGCCACTTTTAAAAATGGTTTGATTTCCTGAGCAAACCAAACTAATTAAAGGAAGACTCTTTTTAGAGCGAATCAAAGCGATTGAAGTAGAGATCAAGGTCCTTTACTGTAATTCCAAAGCATGATTCCAGCGGCTCCCACAAAATTTTGAGGTCTAATAAAAGCAGAAAGATCTGTGTGTGCTCTCGCTGTCACTTCATTCACTCCGTGTCACTATCGTTTTGATGATTCTGTGGGTTTAAAGCGAAATTCGCTTCTTTTAGTTTGATTGCATTTAAATCGTTTAGCTCGATCAATGAATGAGTCTTAATGGACTGTTGACAGGAATCTGTTTTGTTTTTGCTTGTAATGTGTTTGTGAATTCTTAAAAGGCTGTTTCTTAAAATCCATTAAAGATTTCAACATTAAACCCTTCCTATTCTGGTGAAGTCACCAGTTACATCTGAGTGGCTTGAAAGGAACAAAATGAGATGCTTATCACCTTTGAAACACTCTTGATATAGCGCCACCATGTGCCACATTTAACCTTGATAAGGTACGTCGCCAATTTTTACATGTTTGACAAGAATCTTGGCCAAAACGAAACCAGAAAATGTTTATAGACTTAAATAATGAGCGCCACCTGGGGGTCGAGACAAATTTAGGATGTAGTTTTTATTATTTAAATTGCTGTATCCTCAACAATTAATATCCTCAATATCCTCAGTAATTTCAACAATTCTTGCAAAAAAATGTGTCTTCTAAATAAGGATTTGTCGTAGTGTGTAGTGCAACAAACTGGCCACTGACCACTGACAGACAATGAGGTGCTTGAGTCCTTTGATTGCTGCTTGCAGGTTTAATTTTTGTAGCCAAAAAAAATTAAAACTGTATCAGAACTGGTTGTTTTGATACTGGGGGAACCAAACAGGCTAGAAGTGCCCCTGTCTACTTATTTACCAGTCAGTTCAAGCTTACGGAATACTGTGTTCCTTGTTTCCATGTAGCGTAATGTCTGGCCACAGGAGTAGAAGTTTTTTCCAGTGCAGTTCAGCCATTGCACGTGGCCGGCAAATAGACGCAGCATGAACCCCAGCATGAGCAGATACAGCAGAACACCATTAGTGACTACGAAGAGTGAGGCCGAAGAGGTTTCTGAGAACAGGAGCACACGTGCGTCTACATCAGTAGCATCAGCTGGAGCAGAAACTCTTCTAAAGTCCACAACTGAGGCTGCTAGCTTCATTAGAGCGAGAAGAAGCCAACATTTAATTGTCCAGACTTTTATCAACATCAGCAGGGGTGTGTGAAGACAGTTGAGAAATCTACTTGGGCCTTGTTTGCCTGCCCTGCATTTTCACCAAGCTTATCTTTCTCTCTGATGTGGTTATGTTAAATTAGATTTCCTGCAGCATAGCGGATCTAATTGGACATAACTTGCCTTCAGGGAATGCCAGCATTACCCAGCATGCACCTCTCAGGGGAGCAGTCATATAAGCATGTCGGTGTTGGTGTTCCTGCAGGTGTACAGTAAGATCTGAAATGTTTCTACTCCAATATAAACTGCGTTACCTTTCAATCACATTGAAATATAAGCAAAAACACTGCTTTTACTGGAGCTTTCGTGCTATGTCTTCTAGTGTAGGCGAATAATTAAACATACACTTTAAAAATGTCTGTTAATTAAACTTTAAATACTGTTTGAACACAATATTAAAAATCCATATTTCACTAAACATGTAGAGTCACAGTTGGGTAAAACTGTGACCTTTTTGAATGTGTTATATGTTAATCTGTAAAGTGTTTGGTGTGCTAAGTTTGTGTTTATGTTCAGTTTAGATCTGCTCAAACACTTCTTTTGTCCATACATTGAAATAAATACACAATCATTTTGCACAACATTTAACTGAAAATAAATTGCATTTACTTACCGTTTTTCACTTTCAGAACCAAACCTGTTCAGTTCAAAACGCGGTCATTTTATACCATCTCTATACCATGCCATGCTGTTCCGCCATCTTGGATGATGACATCATCAGGGTCACAACAACATTTTTCTGTTAACTTTTTTGTTTTGCAATGTTTTGTCTGAATTGTGTTGTGAATAAGTGTATTTTGAGTTTGCATGTGCTTTACCCTTTTTTTTAATTAATTTTTGTTCAGTTTTTACCCATAGCTGTGGTTCCACCACATGAAATAGTATGATCCAGGGGCGGAGCTTGCAACATATAAGGGCTCACAGGCTTCCATTTAGCGTGGGCTGTTGTAGGAGTATGGTGTGCGTCGTAATTGTCAAATTCAAGTCGTCTTCCTCGAGCATTTTTCTCTGTGGCACCTAATCACTCACCCAATCATCAACTACACCTGTGTCCAATCTCTTTGTATCCTCTGTTTTCCAGTGTTTACATCTGCTCTTCCCCTTTAGTTCTCCTTTCCTCACAGTCAGTCCTACGGTTCATTCACCTTGGGTCTCCATGATCACTTCTTGCCTTATTGGATCATTTTGCGATTTTTTGTGTTTCTTTGGAGTTCTCTCATCACTTCATCTGATCCTGTTGCCACTCACGTCTACTGTTGCGGTCATCACTGAAGACTTTGTTGGATCTGTTGTTTCCTAGATCTACATCTGCTGTGTCCAGAGTGACTCTACCAACTCTGAGTTCTGTTCCCATTGAGGGACGTCTTTCTTAAAACAGTGTGTAAATTAAAGTGTACATAGCTGCTAATTATAATTCCCTCCTTCCAGCTACCGTGACATTTAGACTGAAACAAAAATGTAAACATTGTAGAGGTCATGAATGCATGGACTAACTTTTCTGCATCTGCTGAGGATAAAATGTGAGGAGCACCTGTGAGATGTTTCTGAGGTGGAAGAATGCAGTTTCAGTAACGTGAACAATGATTAACAAATGTTTGATTTTACAGTAGAATTTACAGCATGGGCCCTAGTCTAGGCTGCCTTTTTGTGCACGGGCTTTAGGAGAGGCGATACCCATGCATGTATAGCGACATGAAAAATGCTCGCTCCAGTTTGGCTTCTAACTGCAGTGAACTTCTTCAAGTGATTTTCTTCAATGCTCCTGTCAAGAGGGTAACTTCCATGGACGGCCTGGACATCTCTGTAAGATGGTTGCACTTCCATCTTTCTTAAATGTTTGGATCACTTTTGCTACAGTATTTTGACTGATATGTCAAGCTTTCTTGTAGCCCTCACCTTTTTGTGTAAAGAAATTATTTAGTTTTCAGATTTTGTGACATTTCTCTTCCATGGGGAGCCACTGCTGACAACAAGGGCTCTTCTTTGCTAAGTAATGCCCTTTTATAGTCACCTGTCTGCTGGACACCTCTTAAAAGAATCATTAGACTCATCTGCGGTCGGAAGTGTGGCTTTTCTCGTAAGACTATTATTGGGGTGTTCTTATTTTTGCAACATTTGTCAAGAAAATCACTTTTTTGTGATCAAATATTCCAAGCAATGGTCCACATTTGTGGGAGAATTTTGTAGTATAGTATCTCATAGAAAGGGTGATTCTGAAAGAAAAGTTTATACTGGTGTGTACTTCTGTATAACTGACCCAGACTCCACTTATTCCAGCATAAATAATAGCTAGGGGTGGGTGGACGCTCTTCAGAAATCACAGAAACTAGAAATGTGAGAATGGCTTGTTTTAGAGGGCATTAAAGATTTGTTGTGGTTCATAAACCAAAGCTTGGATGGATTTATTTTAGGATGCATAGGAAACACAGAGAAATGTACTGTAGAGGCAAAGTAATCCATAATCAATAGTCAGTCTACAGGGGGTGATCAAATGAAAGTGTCCCACAAGCAATCTCTTTATAACTCCTGGACAACATTACAGTGTGTAATCCAATACATCCAATGATTTAACATTTCTGGTATTGAATAAAGCCAGAGGTTAAAAGTATTGCAAAGCTGCATAGTTGTCGCATTCACCTGAGTTCCTCGGGACAACAGAAAACATATGTCTGTGAGACTCCATGAAAAAAGACATTTGACTGACGGAGGCTAAATGCAGCCTGCTTTCTCACAGCAAACAAGCCTATTTTTAGCAGCAGTCTCACCTCTGCTTGGATTCAAGTTCTCCAAAAGCCTGTCAGCTTCCTTATTTACCCAAAAATAAACCTCATTAGAAGGCTGGCTTCAAACACGCTGGAGGATTGATGCTCATCCGGGAGGTCTGTGAGCATTTCTTCTCTCTGTAATGTTGCTAGTACTGTAGATCACATACTTCCTCACAATGAGGTAATACAAGCATTCCTCCCGAAGCTCACCTAGCCTTGTGAGAGGTTGGTTGTCTTCATTCTGTCAAAAACATGCTTAATCAGTTAGAGGCAAATCAGTGCTACTGCCAACCTTTTGTTCAATCGTCATGAACTAAAAACATAAAAAACATTGATCTGGAAGAGCCCGAAAAATTCTAAGAGCCGCTTCTCAATATCATTAACTATCACTAGAGCACATCCCTATGCCATTCAAGAAAGCAATCATTAAACCTATAAGAAGCCACTCCTATGAACACTTTAGGTACAGACAGATTTCTTATTTTCCTTTAATGTCTAAAATAGTAGAGAAAGCAGTGATAGCTCAGCTCTGGAAAAATAAAGATCTCTATGAAGAGCTTCAATCAGGTTTTAGACCACACCACAGCACTGGCTTTAGTTAAATGACCGTTTTACTCAATCTTTTGAAACAACTGACTGTACAGTTCTGCTAGAGAGACTAGAGAACTACATAGGTATCCAGGATCCAGCTCTGAGATGGTTTAACTCATACCTATATGACCGTACTCAGTTAATTAATGCAAACCTTCATGGGAAATCATCGAATACAACAGCTGTGAAATATAGAGTGCCACAAGGGTGAGTCTTAGGCCCAATACTATTCTCTATCTTTGCAACATTATTAGTAGACACGGTGTAAACTTTCACTGCTATGCTGATGATACTTAGCTCTATATCTCTACAAGACCAACTTATACTACCATAATATCAAAGTATCAAATCTGATTGCATCACTGATATAAAAAAATTGGAGGTGATGTAAATTGTAATAGAACTAATCTATGTTAGTCTTATTTTTCTGTGAAGCGGCTTTGAATGATCTGCATAAAAGTGCTATTTAAAAAACATTCACCTGATATAGTTTAACTGATGTATATGATGCACATTGTTTTTATAAACAGATTTGTAACGTGTTTCTTTTGGCAAGCAATCATTGGGCCCTTTCAGACTGACGTCCGTTTTCACTAACACTTGGCTTCAGTAACGGTTCATTGCTGGTTTTGAAAAAGCAATCCTTTTTTCCATGAAGCGTTACCAGCGGTAGCCTCAAGAACCATTTAAGCAGTCTGGCGAAGGGATGGGCGGGGCATGTGGCTCAAAATAGGAAGTCGAGAATTCTGGGAAACGGGTCGTTCCTAGTCTGAAATGGCCCATAAAACACGAGTGAAGAGGAATGAGGTGAGGCACAGAGTTGATTCTAGAGGTGGTCATCCAATTTTAAAAATGAAGACAGAATACACACACTTCTACAAACAAGTTATCGATTCTATTCTTCAGAAGTCTTACTTTAAAGATTTTTTTTCAACCTAATATGACTTTTTGTGGGCTGTTTCCAGGATGTGCCAGGACTTAGGTTATAAACCTATTCAAACAAACGTGACAAAAAGTGCAGAAGCTAACAAAACAAAGAGTATCCGCATCCTTCATAGCAGTGGTCTTCTCAGGGAGCGAGTTTTGGTTTCTCCTTGGTTGGTGGTTGGATGTTAGATTGTTTGGTGCACACGTACAGACAAAGTACCTCATGCTCTTTAATTAGACACCTGGTCCAAGCAGAAGTGTCACATGAGCGTCAATGGCCAATCAGCTTGATTGATTTCTTTTTTTTCATTGAACAACATGCATTTGGTTGGTACATAATGGCAGGTCTATAAAAACATTTTTTTGTATGCTGCCATTTGTATATGGAAATAATGTACTTTTTAAACAAAACATGTAAACTGTTGCCAATCGAAGGTGTGGTAAGGTTTGGGCACCCCTGTAAATTTTCATTGGTTGTCTGGAGCAAGAACTCATTAAATGTGTCTCTTCAAAGCGTGAATATTAAGATTTGCTGGAATGATCTTAGCCTTTTACTAATGTGGTGATGTAAGACCATTTCCCCCTCATCTTAATAGAATTGTAGAGGATCCATGAGGAATAGTCACTCTACCTTCAATGAGTCATAAAACAGTTTCTTTAGAGAGCTATAAACGTAAAACATTTTGACTATGCTACCCACCTCTGGAAAACTGATGTAATTTAAAAAGATCCATGTAGTAGACACTGGAAAACTGGAATAATTTGTGAGGAGACATTAAACAGGCCATCTACTAAAATGACTTCATTGCTCTGTTCATTACAAAGTCAATATTAATTACAGCTTCAGAGAACAAATACACTGAAGTTTGCCGGTTTTTAAAATCAAATGCACAGATTCTTACAAAACAATGCTACTTTTGTTTTCAAATGATGACTAATCAAACATTTTAAGATTTAAAAGTGTGTTACTTTTACTATCTAACATGCTGCTGTGCTCATAAATGTACATACCCCGGCAAAATGTTGGCTATTTTGCAGAAAATATGAATGATAACACCAAAGCATAGTTAGTGATTAGGTGGTTGGGTGAAACCACAAAGTTTTTCCAGACGTTTGGAGCTTGTCTCTGAGCTGTTTAGCTTGGTATAATTGGCTACTTTGTGGCATGTTTTTAGTAATGGCTTTCTTCTGGACACATTGTTTCAGAGAGCCTTGTATTCCTTTTCTGAAATTATTTCTTCACATCCCTAATAATTTTTCTGGCAGTTGTAGCAGAAATCTTTGTTGGTTTTATCAGAGTCCCTGACTTTTCACTTCTTCATCGGAGTCTGATCACTGCTGATCTACATTCCAAGTTCCTTGGAGATTTTTTTTATAATCCTTTCCTGTTTTGTATAGTCCTGCTACTCTTTACTGTAGATCATTTGGTGCTCTTTTGCTTTCCCCATCGCTCAGAATTCAGAAATGTCAGCGCATCACTAGATGAAAGTGACAAGGGTCTATCAGGAGCCAGAAACCTTTTCTGCACAAACATTGATTCCAAGTAAACAGGTCGAAGTGAGGATGGTTGCATTTACCAGAGATTCAAACCCTTTGTTATCAGGCCAAAATCATCAGAGTGTATAAACTTCTGATCAGGGTCATTGGGAAAGTTTCTGTTCCAACCACTAAAAGCCTTTGGGTAATCATATTTTCTGAAAAATGCTCAAGAAATCCTGAAATTTTGCCAGGATGTGTGGCTTGGAATATAGAAAACTCCTTCAATTCAATAACAATGACCTTTTAAGCATATTTCACGCAGCGTGATTGGCATCGCTGTGATTTGACAGAAGTCGTTCTGATCTTTCATCTATCCCAGCACAGCACTTCATTCTTCATATTATCTGCCCTGCTGTGGAGGGGGGTACACTACATCACACTCCCCCTACATGGCTCCAAATGAAATCCCAATGTCTCCAGGCTGCTTAAGCAGGAGACTTCATAGGAAGTGAGGAAGATTAGCGGTGGAAAAGGGGACTGTGTGACGGCCCACAGATCAATAGCTGCTTCCTAGACGAGCTGAATTTATACCTCTGTAAAGTCCGGTCTATTGGACAGAAATAGACTTATGCATTGCTGAGGAAGCCTCTGAAGAGAGGCGGCAAATATGTATAGAGAGGACCCAAGGCAAAGATTTGGGGTAGAATAAATTCAGGACAGGTGGATTATGAAGAAGAAGTGGCCTGCGGAAAGAATGGCAAAATGTGGATGACATTGGTCCCAGAAGAGTGTGCTGGAAATTGATGTTGTGGTGTTTTTATGTCTCTCGTATTTACTCTTAGGGGTCATTATCCTGGATGGATGCAGAGGACATGGCACCAGGGATGTTACTTTTGAGCGGCTTTGATCCAGGAGACAGTGACTTTAGGCAGAAACACAATTACCACTTCAGATATGGATGTGCTCATGCTTCATACACTTAGTCTATGCTGTTGCCAATACTGATGCAAAACCAATCCCCTGAGCACCAGAGTTAAACATATCAGTAGCATGGCCAAATTCAGGGTGGTTCTCGCTGGAACCCTTTATTGGTTAAGCCGATTGACAGCCGACTCTCCACGAGAATAAAACACAACAGGTCCTTGTCGTCTCACAGTTACATGGCATTCTTTTACACCATCTCTCGTTAATTTACTCTCCCTCTGCTTCCCTTGCCTCTACAAGGAAAAGGTCACATACAAAATTTCAAAAGGTTTAACATGCATTTAGGGAAAAAAGGAGATTTCTCGACCACGTGCAGCCAAAAACCGACAGCTGTGGTTGTCAGAATTTTCCTGTCAAATATTTGGTAGCACCGTTATTCATTTTACAGGATTGTACTGTACATTTCATGTATTTAAATCATTTTTTACATTAAACTGACATTCTTAGTTATTGTGTTGACTTGACTCCTAGACCAAACTTTGCCAACACGTCCAAACTGGTCTGACTTGGGTTGCTATATCTTTACCGCTAAAGGAATTCTGGGAAATCGCTGCGATTGAAGTGAAATTTTCCACCGACAAAGTCAAACTGAGAACCTCGTCGAAACTTGTGGAGGTTGGGGGCACTGTAAAGTATTTGATCCCCTGGCTAAAGGGGGGGGGGGTTACTGTTGACTAATAAGGGCTTTAGGTCAACAGAAATATCTTCAAGAAAAATCATCATAAATAAACAGGGGTTTGTTTACAATACTCATAGCAACAACTTCCATAACAACAACTGATCAACAACTTTACCCTAGCAACCAACTTCTGAAAACAATCTTAGCTTTAGTAAATGATAGAAATGTTGAGGTTGGCATATACAACTTACAGTGATAAAGGCAACTTTATATTATGTCACCGACCCCTCCATAGCAACCAGACTGTTAACCATAGCAACCAGTTTGGGATATCGCTATCTCAGCTTTGGAAAATCATAGAGACATCGGGGTTAGTTTGTGTTACTCACAGTGACGTTGGGAATTTTAATTTATGTCACTGACACCCCCATAGTAACCACACTGTTAGCATAGCAACCAATTTGGCATATCTCTATCTCATCTTTGGAGATTAATAGAGGTATGGGGGTTGGTTTGTTTTACTTATATAGACCTGGGGAACATAATATTGTGTCACTGCCTCAGAAAAGGCTATGGGTATGGGACTCGGTATATATAACTCATAATGAGATTGTTTACCCTAGCAACCAATTTATAAAAATCTATAGCTCAGCTCAGGAAAACGTGGTAAATGGGGTAAAGTTTATATCACTCCAAGTCTCCCGGGGTACATTTTTTAAATATATTTTCAAACGGCACTTTTATAAGCTGACATCAGCCATCTAGTTAACATTTAAAGTTCATGGCCATCTTTCTTTCAGCTCAGAACGATCTAAATTAAAGGTTTGTGTTGTGTTATGGTTATTTTTCACATGTGTTCTTCAATATAAAATCTTACTCTGTAAAACTATGATTTTCATCGTAAATTCTAAGGATTCTACATGTTTCGTGAAATGCCCTCTTTCTGCAGTATTTATATGCAGTTAATTTGACAGATTTTTACAGCGTATCCTTAAAAGGAACTTGCAAATCTTTCAGAGAACCTGTCAATATACAGAGCAAATTGCTTGGCAGATGTGGCTGACCAAAAGATCAGCTCTTAAATCTTCAGCAGGTCAGAACAGCTTTCAAGATAAGAGTCTATTAATGGAAGAATGCAAAACCTCAGCTGACTAAATCAATACCTTATGAACACACAAACCTGCTGGGAATACCTCTGACTCTAAATGAACAGAGCCATTCAAAGTCTTTTATCAGGGCAGTAGCCACAGGGGGAGCTTACGGTTTAGTCACAAGCTTGAATCTCAGTTTTAAATGATTAAATGCTAGTACTGGAAAGATTAGAGGAGGAATTTTCTGAATTACAATCCAAGTGCTTCATGAACATCTCAGAACAAGCAAAATGGAAAGTTGAACATTCTGAATACAATGAATATTATCCGAATTATGAAAATAAAAGGACTGCCCGCTGCAGCCGTGTCACCAGGCTATGCCACAATCGATGTTTCATGGTGGTTGCTGTACTATGGGGATCTCAGGTCAAGATGAAGTCAAAAGAACATACGTTAGGGTTAGATTGGTAAAGAGTTGGTTTGTAACATCAAAAAAGCAAATATACAATTTAAATGACACCAATGGCTTCTAATTATATAGCAAAGGCTGAAGCACTGAAACCTTTTGATATTTTTCCAGAAAATACAAATAATTCTAAATATTGTACTTTGGCATCGACCAAAGGTTGTAGACCTTGGTTGTAGACAAGGGTTAAACATGGGTCATGGCTAGCTGAAGTCACACCAAAGTTCTGAAACATTCTCTGTCTTGCGTGCCAGACCTGAGCCATGTTAGGTAAGACGGCATGTCCTGTCTAACACAGTTCAAATGGCGGTAAGTTCATAGCAAGGATGTATTCTGCCTTTCTGCTGCAGACCAGGTCTTGTGGAGCTCTGCTGTAGTGGAAAATGGGCCGGCTGTCCCTCTCAAGCAGGTGTCTTGTTGGGTCTGCATCATCAGCAGAGGATGTTGACTTCGGCCTCTTGATAATCAACACTGTAGTCTCAGAGTGAATCTTAGGCATGTTTGCAGAGGTCTAGTTGGAGTTGAAGGTCTAGTGCACTGTTTTGTTTTTTATTTTTTCTACACTCCTGATCCTAATCAATCTATTTATAATCACAGGTGAAGCTGAAATTACGAGGAGCCAACACTCTTCGCAAAAATACGCTCAATGGACTTTACCAAGCTGTGAATAGACGAAAACATCTCACAGTTTTGTTTAGCACTGAAACAATATAACAAACGCTGTTGGAATTAAAATGAGCCGATTCTTTTACAAAAATCTTGATTAGCAATATATTCCAGCGGCATTTCAGATACACAAGTGACAAGATTATGTCAGGCACTGTAGAGACTCATCTCCAAGCTCCTCCCAAAGGATCCTCACCCCATCCCCTAGGGAGCACCTCATCACTCTGCAGAGGAAGCTCATTTTGGCTGCTTGCATCCAAGATATTATTCTTTTGCTAATAAGTGAGAATAGGCACAGGGATTGACAGGTTAATCGAAACTCTGTCTTCGCCTTTAGTTTCTGCTCTTGTCACTACAACAGACCCTTAAATCGACCGCATGCAGCCGATGCGTCAGTCACTCCAATGTTCTCTCAATAGCTGTGTTTCCATCCACCTATTTTTTGCACATTTTGGAATAACACATAAAAATTCCTGGATGGAAACGTCCAGATGTGCATACATTTTGAAAATGCTCATTAAAATATCATGCACAGAACTGAGTAGGATAAATATTTTGTCTGAAAAGAACAAATGTGTAATGATGATATCCCTTTGCTGTTTATACAGCTCAATTAACTTTTCCAGAAGATTCTTTGATGGTTCTTTTGTTTTCCCCATCACTCAGAGTTCAGAAATGTTGGCGCATCACTGGATGAAAGAGGCAAGGGACCGTCAGGAGCCAGAACCTCAGAAACCTTTCATCTGCACAACGATGAAAACGCATTTACCGAATAATTTTAAATGCAATGCCACTGCATTTTTCTGCCGAAACTGGGTGGCATTAATAGACGAACCAACCGACCGATTTCATTGCACAACATCAGAAATGTTGTTTTGGTCGTTCTAAAATTCCTTAACCAAAGTCTGTCATCAAAGTGGTTTGGAATTGTGCTCCATCAAACCTCCCAGAACTTTCTTGACTAATTCCCAAAGAGCTGCGTCTCCTGCCTCCAAAAGCGAGACGACAAGACTGCTCATGTTGCGTTTCGTCCACGTTTTATCTTTAATATTTGGCATCAGTTTATCAAGAAAGGACTATTTTGTTCTCTTGGCCTCGTTATTTTATGTGATATTCCAGTTTGGTGCTTAAATTTAATCTACATCTTTGACTACACTGTAAAAAATAAACCGGCAATTTTACAGTAAAACACCGGCAGCTGTGGTTGTCAGAAGAGTTTACTATTATTTTTATGTATTATAACTGTTAGAATAATTATGAAATGTGATTTCATAATTCCATGTGGCGTAGACACTAATTGTTTAGTTCTATTAGTTCTCATACCTTACTGATCAGTTGTAAGCTTTTGGTTGAGAGATGTCCTCAGAGTTTATTGTATCGTGAGCTGAGAAAGAGTGATATTTTGATTAATTATTGCTTTAATTATTGTCTTATTCTCTTTTCTGTTATTGTGACTAAGTCCCTGTAACCACCCCATTGTTTGGGTTAAGATAACTCTTTAACTGTGAGACTTTTAGAGTTTAGTCGTTAGTCAGTCAGTGGTAGTGTAATGTTAACTGCCGTTCTCGTGTTCTGTTGCTCTTCTCTCCTTTTCTCTCTCTCTCTACGATGCTTTGCGTCTCCATATGCTCTCAATCTCCTTGAATAAAAATAGGTAACAAGCTTAGCATGTAAAAATAGGGAATGAAAATCAACATCAATTGGATCCGAGATGTCGGTGTTCTTCTTAATGGGATTTTTTTCCAACAATAACTGTGAAAATAACAATTATTTTGCTTTAAAAACAGTTTATACCCATCTAATTGCAGGGTTTCAATTATTATATTTACGGTTCATAACAAAACTCTACTCTCCAATATTTTTAGGACAACTATACATTTCACACGATTGTAACATTTTGCTATCCAATGGGTTTTCATATGGGTTTCTTTAAAAAATACAATTTTGCGCATGTAAAATGTATCTACTTTCTGTATTAGATCTTATAGCAGCAATAAACCGTATTTTCATATGTTTGTATCTGTTAAATTTAAGGTCATACTCTGTAAATCTAAAAACGGTTGTTCACCGTAAAATTCGGTTATCGTATGTTTTGTAGAATACAGTATTTTACTGTTAAATTTACAGATATTTTTACAGTGTTTTGAGCAACTAAATTTTATAAAAAACAGGCCAATTGTTCGTCAAACACATGAATTGATTTGTTCTAGATTTTAGAAAGACATCAAATCATGCGCATGAATGTCTGAGCCCTGGAAGCCTAATGCCTGAGTTTAGACGTATTTTCTGAACAAAAGGTTAAAATCAGTCCCCAGTATGTGGAGCACTGAGACAGCAGATTCATTAAGGCAAGCTCAAGGTTCATTCTTACAGTGTGTTTTGCATTATTAGAGATATACATTACTGAAGCATTAGCGTCATAGCCTCGGCGCTGACCATAATGAGCAGCTTCAATCTGGATTGGTTTCATTGATCAGAATGCCCCCCACATACAGACAGTTTCTTTTTATGAAGTGATTCCTCAACGGCTGTGGAGACTACAAACATGGAGGAATTTATTACTGTTCATCCGGTGCTTGTAGTGTCTGTTATTTCTCCGTGGACTTCTTAGAGAGGAAGGATGTTGGTTTAAAAGAAACATTAAAAGCTATACCTATCCAATATTCTAAATTATTCATATGAACACTATTAACTAATAAAAAAAAAGAATCTGGGTTTTCAAAGCACTCAAGAAAGGTCTCTGTTGGGATAAAGGAGTGTGCGCGCGTGTGTGCGCCTATGGCCAGTTTCACACAGGAATTAAGGGTTCATTAGTTCAGTTCATTCTAATGGTGATTCTGAGAGACACATCAAACAAGCTTGTGATTGGATCTAAGAGCTGCTGTACCCTGAGATGTTAGAAACAAGATGATGTGAGTTGTCATGAGCTTATGCAGTTTGCTTTTTTAACAAGTCATATTCGATTCTTTCAAATTTTGGATTCAACATGGTGCAAGACTGGTCAGCCTAATTTTAAGAACAAATGAATGATGACCCAAAAATGTTTTTTCCACTCATACTAGATCAAAAGTTTACACACCCCAGCTCTTAGTATTTTATATTCCCCCCATTAACATCAATGACAGCCTGAAGTCTCTTGAGGTAGTTATCGATGAGGTTCTTTATCGTAGCACATTCTTCTTGGCTAAAAACCTACAGCTCTTGTAAATTCGGCACGTTTGAGTTCTCCCCAGAGTGGTCCCATGATATTGAGGTCAGGAGACTGAGATCCATTCCAGAACCTTCACTTCTGGTGAACCTGTACTTCTGGTGGAACACTGTGGGGTTGGAATGTTCAGTAATGTCCCATGAGCAGCTTCGGTGCTGATGATGCACATTGTCCTCCAGGATCCTGAGTTCCTGGAGTAGTTTCCTGTGCCTTTGGAGCTCATACATCCCCAAAACATCAGTGACCCGCCTCCGTGCTTCACAGTGAGGATGGTGCTCAGTTCTTCATAGGCCTTGTTTGCTCCTCTTTAAATGTAGAGTTTATGGTTGTGGCCAAAAAGTGCAATTTTGGTCTCATCGCTCCAAATAACTTTGTTCCATGCTTGGGTGGATTGTAAGCGGCTACTTTGTGGAATTTGAGTAGTAATGGCTTTCTTCTGGAAACTCAACCATGAAACCCAGTGTCTTCTTATTGTTCTCCTTAAAACAGCCGTGCCACATTTTTTCAGAAAGCTCTGTATTTCAGCTAAAGTTTTTGTGGGTTTTTCTTTGCATCCCTTACAATTTTTCTGCCAGAAGTATTTGTTGTTGGTTTCACCAGAAGTTTGAACACTGCTATTTGGCATTCCCAGTTCCTTGGAGATCTTTTTATATCCCTTTGCTCAATTAACTTTTCCCAAAGATCCTCTGTTTTTTTTTGTTTTTTTTTGCTTTCCCCTTCGCTCAGAGTAATCTCAGGGCATCACTGGATGAAAGAGGCAAGGGTCTATTAGGACCCAGAAACTCAGAAACCTTTTCTGCACAAACATTGCTTCCAAGCAGACAGGTCGAGGTGTATTCCGTCTTTTTATAACATGATTGATTTTCCATGTGAAAACGACCTTCCTTACAGCAGGAAAATGGTGTATATAAACATTCTTTAGTTAGTTTTAACCCTCTTGCTTACTCAGGGGGGATGAAAGATTTAACCCTTAGAAGTCCTTGCAGGTCTATTTTGAATTAAGTAGGAATGACACGATACTCCTATTGTTTAACTTTGATTTCAAATATTTTGTAGGTTTCAAAAAGGTTAATCATTTTGATCTTTTGTGTTTTAAGAGAACGTTACATAAAATTTGCAAGTTAATGTGCGACCGTATTTCAGCTTCAGTTTTGCAGACCCAAAATTGGTGCCATCTAGTGGTTAAAAGAAGGGATAACCCTTGGAAGTACAAGATCTGTGATGTGGCTTTTGTTTTTCAAAAATCTAGCACACAACAATGGAACAAAGTGATTGGAACAGTTTATAAGGTTTAGGAGATGTTTTATGATACAATTTTCAAGTAGTTTCAACCTTGCGTCTTGGGGGTATTTATACATTTTTATTTTGTCCCAACAATTTTGATTTTTGTTACGAAACTTAAAAACTATTTGACATCAATTTTTGAAAACTTTGCAGTAAAAAAATGATAAAACTCTAAACTCTTTTTGTTTAAATTCAGGATTGTTGTGGAATTATTGTTTAATGTAATGAAAAAATCTGGGGTTGTACTAAATAAATAAAATCAACCATTGCCACAAAAAAAAAATGTTTGAAAATTAATTTTTAGAGAAAATTGTAAACTAATAAAAATGCTCAAAAGGCCCCGGACTTTAAAGGGTTAATATAATTGTTTTTTTTTTTTTGTTTTTTTTTCAGAAATTGGCAGAATGGTGGCACAGTGGGAACCACTGCTGTCTGTTGGTAAATAGGTTCGAGGCTAACGGGTGGCCTTACTGAGTGGTGTTCTATTCATGTTTGTGGGGAATTTCTCCGGATATTCTGGTTTTCTACACAAGGCAAATATATATAGTAAATGAAATAATAAAATATATATTATTTTGATTATCAAGCTAAATTCCCCTTACGATTGAATGCAGCCCTGCGATGGACAGATGATCTGCCCATGGTGTACCCTGCTGGGGAATCCTGATGGGATTAGCGTGAAACAAAATTGGTGGATGGACGAAAATTAAGATTCACACCTAAGAAAGAAATGGCTATAGTGCCCACACCCACCTTTATCTTCAACATTGATCATCTAATACAGAACCTAAACGTGGTTCACAGGGTTAAGAAAGACATTCCATGTGGCTACTGTTGTCAGTAAAGTAATGCACTAATGAACAGATGAAGATTCAGAGGAGCTGAAATTTCATGATGTGGGAGAAGAAGCAAGAAAGGGATGGCAGATATTTCAGATAAGCAACGAGACACTGCTCATAATGCTTGACTAATCATGTGATCTGATGCATGTGCTCCTTAAAACAGGGAGCAGGGAGCTCAAGGGGCAAAGGGAGATTTAGGACTTCTGTAAAACTACTGACCTGATTAAGTCAGTGCTTGTAGGATTCTGGGCACACGCACAAATCTGTTCACTGACTCAGGTGAAAGAATAGAGAATGCATCCTCCATTGGCTTTGAGATGATAGATGAGAGAAAGAGAGAGAGAGAGAGAGAGAGAGAGAGAGAGAGAGAGAGAAGATGAATGGGAATGAAATGAGTGAAAGATTCAGAAAAGCGTATGCATTTCTACATCGATATTCCTACGCTCCGTGTGCAGGAACGCATGAAGGGCCCATCTCTTCAAGTTGAAAAGTATTACAGTTATGTATTAAGGAATGCAGAAAATGCCAGATTTGTGTTTTTTAACCTTTAGAGGTCTCTGCACGCAGCAGTGAGTGTGCCAATCACACCGGCTGTTTTGATTAAGTAGGAATGACGCGACTCAATGTTTGTAGAATGTACATTTGAAGAAGGTTCTTTTTTGGGTATATAGTTTCATTTTACAGACTCCAAACTGGTGTAAATCTAGTGGTTGAAAGAAGGGATAACCCTTAGAAGTAAAAAAAACATGTGATATGGCTTGTGTTTTTCAAAGTTCTGCAACAAAACACAAAGGAACAAAAATTCCTTGGAACATTTAATAAGGTTTAGGAGAAGTTCGCCTGTTTTTTTATTAAATTTAAATAGTTTTGACCTTGTCTATGATTTTTTTGTTTTTTGTATATAAACATAAAAATCTGTTTCTTCATTGTTTTTAGTATGCAGTAAAAAAATGGCAGATGTAATGACAAATTGTATTTTTTTGTGTGTGTGTAATTGTATTTTTACAATTTCAGGTTTGTAATGAAAAAACTAGGGTTGTCCAAAAAAAAAATTAAAAAAAAATAATCGACCAGGATCAGACTCTAACTGATCACCGAAATACTGTTATTTTATGTGTTAAACAAAATGAATTCCATTTCAGATGAACTGAATTAAATTGGACTCATTACAGCCGAGGCTACAGCAGAAGTCTGCAGAAGCTAACAGTGAAGTCTATGAAATGAGATGTGCAGCATCCAGCAGATCTAAGGCAGCTTGTAATGAGCCGAGGCTCGAGTGGAGACCAGTAAACCTCTCAAATACTTCGCTGTGTGTGCACACGATTCCAGAAACATGATCCGAAGAGCAAGAACTGGAACCCCAACATCTCTGTAGCCACACATTTCAAAGAACAGATGCATTTAAACTACAAATACCTACAATTTAATCAAATTAATTGTTCCTTTATGTGACCCCTCCTTTACAGGCTGTTTGTTAAATTGAAGCAATTCTTTTTCAACAATTTTTGATGGTTTAAACACACACCGGACACTTAGGTACACCTTTCCAACGGCCATAAATTTCTAACTAGCCAATCACAAGGCAGTAACTCAATTAATGGGGTAGACATGGTCAAGACGATCTGCTGCAGTTGAAACCGAGCATTCAAGTCACTGAACGTGGCATGGTTGTTTCTGCCAGACGGGCTGGTAGAAATGGTAGAAACTAGCGCAAATGCATTTTTGATGCCAGAGCTCAGAGGAGAATGGACTGGTTTGAGCTGATAGAACAGGAAACTAAATCTACAATTCACCCAGACTCGGCAAAATTCCACAATAGAAGACTGGGAAACGTTGCCTCGATGTGTCTCGATGTCTGCTACTAAAAATTCAATCCTGTAGAAGGTGAGAAATCTGCAAAGCCGGTTTTGAAAATGAGTGTTGATTATTGCCCTTCTCTCTTTCACATGTCTGAAGGGGGTTTAGAGGGGCTTGAGCAGCAGACCCACTGTCAGTCCAAAGCAGCTTCTTAATTAATCTGATTTAGACCAATGGGGGCGAAAGAAAGAGGACGCTTTTAGTTTTTGGCTGCAGTCATAACACAGCTCTCTTTGAATTAAAGAACCCCTCTTGGCATATATTTGCTGGTATAGTGACACCTTCAGATATTGAGATTAACCTCATAAAGGTAATGTATGGGTGCTTCGTGGAGCTTTTATAACCCTGATAAACATCTAGAGAAAGAGAGTGAAAGGAAACAGAGGGGAGCTGGTAATCCGCTCTGTCAGCACTTGCTATTGCAAATCAGTTTTACTGGTGAACCTCAAATAGAGAATAGCAGAGAGATTCTGCCTCAGGTCTGCAGCTCTATCGAACATAATAACGAAAAACAGCCGATGCAATTAATATTCATAAACTGCTACAGAGCAGCTGCTAAACCGGAACGAATGTCTAGCTTCACCTTCTACATCTAAGAGTGCACCACGCCTCTGAACAGTGTACAGTGCTCAGCATAAATGAATACACCTCACTACGCTAGTTTCCTTTCAGAATCAACATTTTCTATGAGATACTGTACTACCAAATACTGCACAAATGTGGGCCCTTGATCGCAAAAAAAATTTGTTTATTCAGAACAAAAGTGATTCTCCAAAGAAATGCATTCAAGTCAATGTTGCAAAAAATGAGTATAAACCAATTATGGTCACTTAAGACGACAGCATTCTAATTAACAGGCGTTCAAACACAGGTGAATCTAAGTCCCACCCATTTCATGCAGTCAGCAATGGCTCCCCATGGAAGAAAAATGTCACAAAATCTGAAAATCCTAAAATGTTTTACAAAAAAGGTGAGGGCTACAAGAAGATCAGCAAAGCTTTACATATTAGTCAAAATACAGTAGCAAAAGTGATCTGAATATTTAAAAGGAAAATATTATGCAAAAATCAACTTTTCTGATATTCCCGGCATCTTTTAGTGTCGTTCCCTCATCAAAAACATTCCTCAAGTTTTATTCAGAATCTTCCATGCATGTTTGTGTAATCCTATTGAACACGTGTCAAACTCAAGGCCCGCGGGCCAGATGTGGCCCACCATGTAATCTAATGTGGCCCGCAAGAGCTTAAAAGTTTTCAGTGTCTTAAAAAAAATAAAACGAAAACGAAAAATTACACAAAACGAAAAACTACATTTCCCACAATGCCTTTAGCTGCAACAGTGTTTCCATATCCATACTCACGAGTGAAACTGCAGGGCTGCCAACTCTCACACATTGAACGTAAGACTCACGCATTTGAGTGATCTCTCCCACGCCACACCTCATGATTTCTCACGCTAAAATAAATTTCAAGATGTGAAATGGGTGGAACTAATAGTTTATCTGTGATCTGTTGCTTGAGCCTGATGATAAAAGATGATGATCGATGTGCTATGTCTTCAGTCCGTGAGGGTTTTTTTTTTCGCTAAACAAATGACAAAAATGCCATTTTTCTTTATTCACTTGGACAGTTTGATCCTTCATTAATGGAGTTATGTGGGTTTTCATAAGCTGACAAAAATCAAAAGGAATTATATTAGAACAGCAAGCATACAAATTTTTTTCTATGCAACTGAATTGTAACTTGAATAAGGAGTAAGTTACATTTATTTTACATTACATTCGGTTACATTGTTTTACATTTACAAGTTACATCTGGCCCTATGCTAATGTGGCCCTCTGTGAAAATGAGTTTGAAACCCCTGCTATAGAGAAATAGATGACATCATTATCCCAATCACCAACTAAGAACTGAGCATTGCTGCCAAATAAATTGTGACGCACCAATATTAGCGGTTATGCTAACAAACCCAGCATTGCACAAAACACCTAAAATCAGTTAATAATGTCAACAGAACACCATTAAACACCATGAAATTGATCCAAACTTTTTTCATGAACTTTATCTCACGCAAACAGCATGAGAGCTTGTTAGCATACATAGGCACTGAACTGCGTGAAGCGTGTTGTTATTTCTACGCGTTTACGGTGGATTTACTTTGTTTATGTCCATTTCCAGCCACAGTGACACTCAGAACAACTGGTCTATTTGACTTGCAACTGGCGGCCATGATTCCCGAACTTCAAGTTCCAAAAGGGGACGTGACGAAAGCATGACAGTGGGAGGAAATAAACAGAGATTCAACAGAGACAAAAAATAATCCGTGATTCAAAGGTGTTTTTTTGATTAAAATTTACTATCGGTGCAGAGCTAATACTTTAAAAATTGCATAATTTGCCCCCTTTAAGAAAGATGGAAGTGTAGCCATCTTACAGAGACGTCCAGGCTGTCCACGGAAGTGAACATCGCGACAGAAGCATCTTTCACTGCAGTTAGCTAAAAGAGAGAGCCAAACTGGATGATCTCCAACAATGACCTTAGGTTAAGTGGTGTAGTCTTTTATTTCTGCTAAACAATGGTTGTGCCGTTGCAGGATTGACACTAGTACTGGATTGTTTCATAGGTCAGACTCCAAAACAAGTTATTGAACCCTGCTGTTGTGACAGGGTGGAAGGGTGTTTTAGAACACCATTGATGCAGACTTTTCCTAAATAACCTAAAGAAGCAGATTAATCTATAATTGATGTCCCCTTAAAACACGACTGCTAAGTGCTGGGACTCTGGGGTCATATAGTTTACGCTACCTAATTGAGCATGTTCCCATGCAATTGCTACACAGCTCTGCTCATTTCATGCCTCTTGAGTGACTCCACAGCCTGTTATTTTGCATAATAATATTATTTTAACCAAGCTGAATTCTTAATGACTGTTTATTCAGCACCACAAATAGTCACTTTGGGGTAATTTAAGACTCTGGCTACTTTTTTTTTCATCTTCATCTTCATCTTCAAATGAAGTCAGTTTATATTAGATTTAATGTTGAGGGAACATTGGTTGGTAAAACCTTCATGACACTTTTCTGTGGAATAATAAAACAAGTGTAAAAATTAATCAGCTGTTCAGCTTTTACCAAAACATAGAGCTACTCTCCAGTTTGTCTTAATTTGTGTTTAACAGAAAAATATGTAGAAAATACAAATCGTTTAATAGTTTGGCTGTGGCCTGAAATTAAATGGATGATAAACCAACTTTCAGAAATGCAGATTGCAGATATTCTTTAAACTGGTACGACAAACCTGTACTCAAACAGGATTTCAAACAGGTCTATATTATGTGATCAATCCCTTTCTGTTTTAGGACTTGATATTGTCCCAGAGTGACCGTATGTATGGATGACACAGGTTGTACAACAATGATTGGCTTGGCAAGCATAGAGCATGGAATCCAAATACCAGTTTGTTCACAGAGGTATCCATAGAGGTTTTGCGATGGATAAGTGTTCAGCTGGTGAGTATTCCAGGATGTGCATACACCACCAGACAGGGTGTGAGTGAGCACAATGGCAAGGGTGCCATCTACTGTGCCCAACTCGGGAATCCAGCTGACGCAGGAGATCCAGATGGAACACTCCAGGTATCTCTCTTCTGGATCTGAGAAGTGAATGAGAAAAAGGTAAGTAGCTGGTACACTCGACAAGAGATTAGGGGAGAATGTTACCGAGAGAGTCCAGGAAGCAAACACATGGTGGAAGGACATTGACAATGGACACAGTATTTATGCAGGAAATAGACAAGGGTGATTGGTAGACGAGGTAAGTTGAGTTGGGGTTGAGAGAGGGATTGAAGACTCTAACAGATGTAATTTACAAGCATGAGAACATTTCTCTCCCTCATCTCTCTTCCCTGATGGCATCCTTGTGTTGTCTCTTTCTGTCTGTGAGAGACTCTCTTTGCCCTGCTCTCCTAATAAAGAAACTTTAAATCTGATCAACTGGTCTCTGAATGCAATCGACACCATTTTCTCATTAATGAGTGTGGGGAACCCACCTGGCCTGAGGGAACCTTTGCTGGTGGCTACAAGTTGGACGTTTGGGAGAAGTGACTGCTCTGTCCCTGGAGGACTCCCTACTTTGAAATGTAATAACAGGTGTTCTGCTGAATGGATTATTCTCGGAATTCTCGGCTATTATATTTGTATAGCGCTTTTCACAACAGACATTGTCTCAAAGCAGCTTTACAGTAAATCAACAAGTTTAAACTCAGAAATTAATTACCGGTAATTAATAAGTGGTGTATGTGTCCCTGATGAGCAAGCCTGGGGCGACTGTGGCAAGGAAAAACTCCCTTTTAGAAGAAACCTTGAGAGGAACCGGACTCAAAAGGGGAACCCATCCTCATTTGGGTGACAACAGCAGTGTGATTTATATAAACTATAGTATAAACAGATGATCTGCAGGTGAATCTGGTTGTTAGGTGAGCTGGAGGGCGGAGCTGGAGGGGCGCTGGAACATCTCCAGATCAATCTGGTTGTTAGGGTGAGGAAGTCTCAGGATGAGTGAGATTGACACTAAATATCTGTGAAATTGACCAGTAGTGACCAAACCTCACAGAATCTTTCTCTCCCATTCACATTTCCCTCATCCTTTCGGACAAGGCTGCTGTTAGAGACAAAACAATTCACCAGTGAGAACAAGATAACGAGATTCTCTGACTCTTTATCATAGCCTTCGCTGGTTTTCATCCTCCGGTGTAAATAAGCAGGTCAGAGACTATCGCCACCCACCCCCCTCCTACAACATTATGTCTTAAGTCTGATATGTGCCCTCTGGTGGACGATGTGAGTGTGACATTTTTGAGCTAACTCTCTCATTGTAACTGTCTCTCACTTGTCTGTGTCTGTGGTCACAGGGGTCAAATTTCACTGCATGTAACCCCATATGTGACAAATAAAGGTTTGATTGATGTGGAGCAGGAGCTGGTGATGGTTTTTTTTTGCCTGTGGGGATTTTGATCAATTTACAGGGGTTCATATAAAGCTTTAAATAAAGCATGAAATGAGCCTAAAAATGCAGTCATAGATTTACTGCAGGTAACAAACAGATAATAGCCTGAGCAAGAGACGAGAGGAAACAAGGATAGGTCAAGATCAGCAGCTCTAACCTATTCGGAAAGACCCTTCAGGCGATGCTGGTGAATGAACAAGGACGTTGAGCTTTTAAGCAAGCTTGTGTATGGAAAGAAGCCTGATTATTAACAGCTGGCTGATTGCTAACTGTGAACAGCTAGAATTTGACAAACTTGGATTGAACAAAATAGTAGCGAGAACACTCAAAATGCCGAAACGAAGCTGGCTTGTCAAAATATGCTTTAGCGTGTACATCACACATCCATACACCATCTCCTTGTGTGTAGTGTGCTGAATAGTTGAACGATACACAGTGACGCCATCTGCAGCAAGATGATATAGGTCTTTAGAGCTGGTCTGTGGGTTGCCCATGACTGTTCTCACCATCCTGCACCTCTGGTTGTCTGCCACTTTGTGCTTTAACTAGAACTGTTCCTCACTGGTGAAACTGAGAGCTTAAATCTTTGAGAGCTTTCTGTATCCTTCCCCTAAACCCTGATGCTCAACAATCATTGTTTTCAGCTTATCTGAGAGTTATTTCAAGGCTCTCTTGTTTGCCACTCTTTAGAGAGGATTCAAAGAGGAGAAACTCTTACAGGAATTCCAGGAAAGATGAGAGAGAAAGCGAAATCCTTGGTAATATATTTGGTTGTTTTAAACATACCCAGTACAACACTGTTTAGTTAGTATTACCCATTTCAAACAATACAAAAAATAGAATTTTTCCTTTTAAAATATGTAAACCAACTTTACACTCTATGTCTGTTAATTATCTGGAATAAAATGTTGTTTATCTATTATTAAATTGTATTGAATGGTAGCCTACATGTTGCAATGATTGAGTTACTCTCAGTCAGGGACTGGGAGTGGACTGGGAGTGAAAACATTTTTCCATCTGCATTAGTGAACCCAATAAAATGGAGGTGACCAGCCTTAGCTTCATGGATTTTTAAAAACATTTTGGATGGCTTTTTGCTGCCGTGAGGTGTTTGCTATAAAAAGCTCAGAGGAATGGATGTTTTCTCTTTCTACTGTAGACACTTAACTCTGTTCCTGTCCACCGGAAAAGGATGTTCCTCATTGCATTACTTCGCATTAGCCTTTCCATTCTAAAACAACTGTTTGGTTTTTGATTTGTTTAATTATTCATCTACAGTGGCTCTCCTACACATGCACTGCTTTCGCACACACTTCTAGTTACCTGCCCGGGTGAATAATGATCCTAATACAAACACACACCTCTTAAGCAGAGAGCACACACTGCACTTAGAGCCACTGAGAGTGTTGCGTAATAACTTAAATTGGTGGAATTATAAAAAGAGGAGAGTGTGAAACTGGAGATGGGGAGATTGAGGGCTATGAGGACCTACTGAATGTGAAGCGCATCTTTCTCTACAAAATTTGAACGAGAACCGAGTGTGTGTGGTTTGTGTCTGTGTGTTTGCTTAAGGCGAATGAGTGTTTTCGTTTGTCGCCCCCTAAGTGGTAAACAGGCTATTTTTTTTTTTATTTCTAACTGAAGATAAGTGGCCTAATTGCAAGATGCCTTTTATTTTTTATGTTATGCAGGATGAGACGGCTCAGTGGCACCACTAACCCATAAAAATGACAGCAACTTCTGTTGTTTGCGATAAAGAAAAGTCATTTTAATGCTATTCTGTTTTTGGTCAAGACTTAGTCCCGGCTTAGCATGCCTTGGTCTTGATCTCAGTACTCTCCAGTCTTTTCTGGGTCTTGGTCTCAGTCAAGACGGTCTTGAATATATCACAAATTGAATATCAGAGTCCAGCACTTGCGAAAGAATGGTAAACAATAAATTCATTCCTAAAAGCCTCTACACACCGATTAAAATTTTCGGTCCAAAGTTTAGTGTAAAAACCAAGGGCGTCAACGGTAGCTCACAAATATGACCGAACAAGTGGTGCCAATGAGGAAGAGTTTTGCACTGCCATATTGGATCTATTTTTAGCAAGGAGAATGAGCATTTGGTGCTGAGTGCATCTGTTGTACTGCCATCTTTAGGCAGGGAGCGTCATTGCATCAACATTTCCTTAACCCAGACTGAGGGCATTAAGAAGGCATTAAGGTTCACCTCAAAAACAACTTTAAAAATGTACGAGTATTTTACCGTCACAATTGCAAATGCATTAGGAACTTTTTTTCACAAATGCAATGGGAGCAACTGCGTATTTTTATTCCAAAACGCATTTAGTGTTGGGTGCTCACAAAAAATGTGTGTTGGGTACATTTTGAAGTTCCATTTCTCATTTCCCCTTGAGGGTGCATTCAAAAACTCTTTGCATCATTACAGAAAGTAGTATTGACTATCAGAATGCAAAGTTTAAGAATATTTTAGTGTAGCATTTTTGAGTTATTTCTTCCTGAACTTGTTTTTTGTGGAAAAATGTATTTAGTGTTAGGTACTCAGAAAAATGTTGGGTACATTTAGAGTTTTATTTCTCTCTTTCTCTTATGGGTACATTCAAAAACTGTCTAAAACATTATAGTAAGTATTATTGACTGTTACAATCCAAATGTTAAGAGTATTTTACTGCAGCATTTTTTAATTATTCCATCCTGAACTTGGCTTTTTGTGGGGAAAAACGCCTTTAGTTTTGGTACTTACAAAAAGTGTGTGTTTGGTACTTTTTGAGGTTCTTTTTCTCATTTTCTCTTATGGGTATGATCAAAAACTCTCCAGATCTTTATAGTAAGTATTATTGACTGTTACAATCCAAATGTTAGGAATATTTTACTGTAGGATTGTTGAGTTTTTCCAATGTCTTTAGTTGGGTACTCATAAAAAGTGTGTGTTGGGTACATTTTGAGGTTCCTTTTCTCATTTTTTCTTATGGGTGTGCTCAAAAACTCTTACATCTTTATAGTAAGTATTATAGACTGTCAGAATCCAACATTTTAGAATATTTTACTGTTGCATTTTTGAGTTGAGCCATTTTGGTGGAGGGGCACATTTTGGGTGGCACCATAAAGCAATTCTGCTTAGGGCACCCATTTTGCCAGCAGCAGTAAAAGTAGTTTTTCAGTGGAAGAAATTTGTTTAAACAAATACGGATTGAGGAATTGGTAGAAAAACAAATTCTCTGTGCGACATGGCATCATAAGTCCAGATTAAACTCACTTTTAGGCCCATGCATCCGGCTAGTAAGTATAAATGCAAATAAATGCAATACATGCCAAGTCCTTTCAACAAACATGTAACAGGAGTGTAATTACACGTGTAACAGCTACATGCTCTGCTGAGAGGTTTCTGCAGCAGTAAATGGGCCGGATCATTAGCAGCATGTTTTGCTGTAGTCTTCCCTATTAACCTCAGCCCACTCTATTCATCTGCCACATTATACAATTAAGGGGGGCTTTGCATAACACCATCTCTCACTCAGAAAACACCCATCATTAAAACAGCTCTGCGTGTGTGTGTGTGTGTGTGTGTGTGTGCGCACTTGAGCGCTCAGACAAATGCCACCACACAAACGTCTTTTCCTTTCAAAGCATCTGTTCGCAGTATGTTCGTGAAATCACTTATCTAGCGATGCGGCACAGCAGAAAATAATGCTCTACAGAGCCTGCCATCCTGTCACTGCCAGTGCTGCATTCCAACCAAATTACTGAGATCAGCAGGAAAATCACCTCTGAGAACTCTGTGCCTGAGATGCCGTGCCACTTGGAGTTCCGTGGTTACATACAGGGAGTTAAGATTTCCTTTCATTCAGTCACTGCTGATCGACGAGAGCAGAAACATGTGAAGAGAGCTAGAAAACATATTTCCTGATAGACAAGGGGCATTTCTCATTTATAATGACTCAGATACGCCGTCACCGCTAAACCTCAGTCTGGAGGGAGAGGTGTCATTTTAGATGACTGGAATAGGTTTCTCAGTCCCTAACTCAAACTCTTCATATTCGTCTAGATGGAAATCACCAGAGCTGCACACCATCTGCAGAAAACAACTTGAATAGAAAATACTTTTCCCTTACAGTGATGTGAAAAACTGCATCTTGGGTGATTTCTCATACTTTTGTATGTTAGTCACACTAATGTTTTCAAGATTGATTGAGATGTACAGTCGTGGCTAAAATTCCTGAGAATTAAAACATATTGGAAATTAGAAAAGTTTCTGCTTAAGTTTTTATAATAGTAATTTGTACATTCTCCAGAAGAGAGATCAGATGAATTGTGTTGTCCTCCTTTGCAATGAAAATTAACTTAATCCTGAAAAAAACCTTCCACAGCATTTCATTGCTGTCATTAAAGGAGCTTGGTGAGAATGTTGCCGTGCACAAAGCTAGAGACCAGGCAGATTGGGTTAGAATGGCACACTCGACATGTTAAAAGGAGGTGGATGCTTCAAATCCTTGTTAACCATGATGACCTGCAAATCAATGTGTTGCATAAAAATGGCTTCACAGGAAGGATATTGTGGCTACTATGATTGCACCGATATCAACAATTTTATAGGATCATTTTCGAGGAAAGAGGTTTAATTCTTGTTAAGAAGGTCCAACAAGCACCAGGAATCAGCTGCAGGATCGGAGTGCCACCAGTGCAGAGCTTGCTCAGGAATGGCAGCAGCAGGTGTAAACGCATCTGCACACACAGTGAGGAGAAGGCTTTTGGAAGATGGCCTGGTGTCAAGAAGAGCAGCAAAGAAGCCACTTTTCTCAAAAAAAACCCAGGATCTGTGAAAAGTATGGCAAATGGACTGCTGAGGACTACAGCAAAGTCATAATCTCCTATAAAGCCCCTTTACGTTTGTAAACGGAGGCATTTTCCAGCACGATGAATCACCGTGCCAAGGCAAAAGTGATAACGAAGTGGCAAAAACTTGGGGTCCGTGGTTTGGAAACTCCCCAGATCTTAATCCCATTGAGAACGTGGGGTCATTCCTAAAGGGGCGGGTGGACAAACAAAAGGCCACTAGCTCTGAAGTGATTATGAAAGAATGGCTTGCTTTCAGTCAGGATTTGCTTGATTGAGAGCAGGTGCCGTCAAAGGGCCAATACGGCAAATACTGACTCTATACATAATTGTCATGTAATTGTCGGTCGATAAAAGCAGTTGAAATGTATGAAGTGTTTGTAATTATATTTCAGTACATCACAGAAACAACTGAAACAAAGATCGAAAAGCAGTTTAGCAGCAAACGCTGTGAAAACTAATATTTGTGTCATTCTCAAACTTTTGGCCACAACTGTAGATGTAGGAGTTAGTGAGCTAAGCATATATAGCATATAAGTTACCTTGGTAACCCTCAGCTGCCCTGACATAGCCTACCACCAAACACACCACACTTTTCACACACATCGATTCAGGCCAAAGCGGGTGACATGGCTGGCAGGGATCGAACCGCCAATCCTTTGGTTATAGGACGACAAACTCCTCCACTCAGCAAAAATAACTTAACAAAAGATTGTGATGCTGTGGTCAGGTGATGCATCAACAGACGAGAGTGCCAGAATTCCCTCAAAGTGCTGTAAGATTTGATTTATTGCCCTTTTTTTATTTATTTTAGTTATTGAAAATGCTCAACCGGAGAGAGAGAATGTAAAAGTATCCATGCAACTGACATTGATTCTAATGTGCGGATGTGGAGATGTTCTTCTATTTAGACTTTTATGAGTGAGCATTTTTTGAGCACTGACAAATCTGTCAGTAGATGCTTCGTGCGGGAAGTTCAAATAACCGCTTGAATGTGACAGCGAGTCATGGAGCGGTCAGTACTGCCACTTATTATACACACCTGTGTCTCAACCCATTATTTTCTTCTCACCCATATGGTTCACTCCCCCTAATTCTCCATGATCACTTCCTGCCATCTTGGATCTCCATTATCGCACCTTTAATGCAGTCTTTCAACTTGTTCTTGAGCTGTTCCCCCCAATGGCTGCCATTTGCTTGTTTTTCAAATTTCTACTTGATTTCGAAACAATATTCCAAACGCATAAATACTTAAGTATTCCAAATTACGTAACTTATTTAAATGTTTAATTAGATTTATAATCAAAAGATGGATGCCGTTTTTTCTTGTTACTAATCCTCTTGTTATTCTTTATATAAATAACAGGACTGAAAGCAAAAGAATTAACAAATACATGCTAAATAGCTACAAGTTACATGGTGCACATGATTATAGTTCCAGGAAATCCTGCAAATTTATTTACCAAATATGTGCATTTTTTCACTAAACTAATAAAATCTGTGAATTACATCGAGAACCAGGAAGAACTTACCTTTGCTCATCCTGTGGCCTTCTAAAGATCCAAGTGATGCAACTATATACTGAAAAACGGACTCATGGAAATACCCCAGTTTTTCAGGAGGGGGAGGGGTAAGGGTAAAAGAAATAGTATTGATGTTGGTGTAAATAAATATATTCAAAAGTAAGATATGGATTTACATATTAATGCAAAAGAAAGGTTCTTTTTAAAAGATCTTAATCGTTATGTTTCATGGTGAAGTGTAGCATCAGAGACTGGGGACAAACTGGGGATTTTATGAAAATGAAGTCATTATTCATAATAAATAATTATTTATGAAGTACTTTTTTATACATATAAAGCCCCAGGGGCAGAAAGGACCTGGAATGGAATGGCTTTCTTAATAAAGTAAGAAATACATAAACAAGTGCCGGTCTATTTAACTATTTTATCATTCCAAAAAAAAACATTTGTGTACAAGGCCTATTTTGCAGTGTTTGGTTTTAGCATTTAGCAAATGTAACAACCTCATGAAATGCTTGTTCTCTTGTTAAATATACCATCTCCTGCTCCTTCTCAAGTGTTTCCTTTGTAGCTAGTCGCTGTCTGTCTCCAGTCTAAACAATATTAGCTAACACAACATTAGCTGAAGCCTAAAGCACAAAATGTTCTCGCAGAGCATTTAACAGGTTGCATGCTCTGCCTCACATTAGCTAAATTTCTTTCACACAGGCCTTCGAGATACAATATGTGTTTTACACCATGGAATTGATGTTTCTTATAGTCATGCCATCCGCTATCACCTTTTGTGTGCAGCACAGACATATTGTAATTACAGCGATGTCCCTGGAAAGAACCCTATTGTGGACTTGTGGGAAACTAATAAGAAAAAACCTCCAGAAGGTGCTTGTGCTTTTTGCACATTTGCTCTGGGTAGATTACAATTAGCTATCTAGAATTAAATCTTTCCCTGCGGAAGCTTGGAAGGTTTAGGATCATGCGGTACATTAAATATGAAGTGACAGATTAATGCCGTAGGTCTTTTTATTTATTTTTTTTATTCAGATGGTCTATCAAAGCCGGTGTTAACCTATCCATCACAACAGAGGAAACTATCGACTCTACACCTCGTCCTGGAAGCATCTAGCATAATCTGTTTAAGAGACACGTAATTCCACAGCTGTCAGCACTGATCTGAAGTCAGCTAGAAAGCAGCAAGTCCAACACATAGATTAGTGTCAGACTGTAAAAGACGAACACAATAAATCAATTCCTCCGGGTTTAATGAAATCTAGCCCTTGATTTGCATTAAATCTAATTTAAAAGAATCACAAAGTATCCTCTTTAATCTTCATCCCCTTCAAAACACTTGGTTTTATCATTTTATTTCACAAACAGGGGTTTCCTTACAGTATGTTGACTAGCATTTAGAGTTGTACTCATCATTTTAAACACCTTGGCAAATTTTCATCCAGTGATGCGCTGACATTCTGAATATGGGAAAAGGTATTTGAACTGTACAAAACAGGAAAGAGACATAAAAAGATCTCAAAGGAACTGGGAATGCCATCAGCAGAAAAAGTGGAAAGTGCCGTGGTAAGGTGAAACCAGCAAGGATTTCTGCTACAACTGCCAGAAAAATTGGAAGGGATGCAAAGAAAAGCCAACAAATAACTTCAGTCGAAATACAGGGCTCTCTAGAAAAATGTGTCGTGGCTTTTTCAAGGAGAACAATAAGGAGACGCTTAAAGAAAAATGGGTTTCATGGAAGCAGCACAGAGGGACAGGACAACAGTTTAACCGGAAGTGCTGGAAAACCAACTACATCACCATAACTTTGATAATCAGTGTCCAGACCAAAATCTTCTTTATCCTAGGTAGGTTGGTAAAACAGGAAAAGTAGTAGGAGCGAAACAGAAAGGTATACGAGACTCGAAATGGCAGGAGACCCCTCGAGAGGGAAACCAGGAAGTCGCAAGGATATGACTTCAACACAAAACAAAGGCTGCTGGCAAAAAAAGGAGTTTCTTATATATCCGAAGGAGCTCCAGGATTGGTTGAGGAAATTAAATTCTGGTGACCAGTGACACTTTGGAGCAATGAGACCAAAACCAGAGTTGTCAACATGACAACTGTGAAGCACGGAGGCAGGTCACTGATGTTTGGGGGATGTGCGAGCTCCAAAGGCACAGGAAACTGGGTCAAAATTGCAGCAGATGAATGCAGCATGTTCTCAAAAACACAACAATGATCCAAAACACAAGTCCAAGTGCACTCGTCATTGGTTCCACCAGAACAAAGAGAAGGTTCTGGAGTGTCCATCTCAGTCTCTTGACCTCAACATCATAAAACCACTCTGAGGAGAACTCAAACTGGTCGTTCATGCAAGAGTTTAGAAGAGCTGGAGGCTTTTTACCAAGAAGAATGTGCTGCTTTACCAACAGAGAAGATAAAGAACCTCATCGACAACTACCTCAAGAAACTCGTCTTTGATCTTAAAGGAGGGAATATAATGTAGCGGGTGGCGAGAAAGACACGGGCACACTGGTCTGGCTCAAGGCGTTTATTAAAAAGAGGCGCACCAACAAATAATTAAAAGAGTCACTCAGTGTGGTAATGGAGATAATGGCGAGCCGGTTAGGTACATGAGGGCTCCCAGAAAGTTTGCTCCGAGTACTCCAGTATGCCTTTCTTGCACCTTGTTAGTCCAGTGATGCGTGGTTTCCCGGCAGAGGTATGGGATCTCCTTGGTGAACGACTTTGGAACCATGGATGGCTAGAAGCCTTTTTTCGAGGAGCGTGTGGCCAGCCGAGCCCAGTGACTGAAGCGACCCTATAGACCCGGCTGGTGGGCATCTCCTGGGCTCTTTCGGCTCCCACGATCTCCATCCACTGCTCCTCCTCTCTCTTCTCACTGGCTGCTGTAGCATTTAATGAACGCCAATTGATGACGCGCGGCTGGCAAGCGAGATAAAATATTAACAATAAAACAATAAAATATTAAGAGCTGGGCTGGGTAAACTTTTGATCGTTTTGATTTAAAAAGAATCAACACAGTTGTTTGGTAATAAATATAATAAACTTTTGCGCACAACCGAAAAACTGAACATTAAGTAGTTAATCAATCAAAGAAAGCCTGTGGATGTCATTTTACCACGGTGATGCCAGTGAGCTCAGATCTGATTCAGGAGATGCTGCCACACATTCATTCTTAGGATGAAGCATTTGAGAATCTTCATATTGACTCATTTCATACTGAAATGCACGAAATGCACATCCTCTGCGCTCTCTGAACCACAGAAAAAAACGTCAAGCAGATTACACAAAACACTGCGAGCTGTTTAGTGGTTTGTGGATTACCTCGGGTCATGAAATGGAATTCTGAAACTCGAAAAACAAATTGCCAGTGGCAGTCGTCAAGGTTCAGTGGACGAGCTATTTGAACAAAACCACCTAAACCTATTTTCAGAGTGCAGAGAATCAGAGCGCTACCTGAGAAATAAAAGACAAGGAAACAACATGAACGTTGCCAGGTGCCTGCTTAACTTTCTGCTTTGAAAAGCCGACTGTAGCTGACAGAACTAGGATATCGTCTCTCTGACACGGCACGCCTGTCAGACTCCCTGCCGAGGCTCCAAGTGTGTGGTTTATCACAGAGCGTCAAGAAGCACTTTACTGTAAACAGCAGAGGATAGACCCTTTCAGTGAGCAATCTGTCTGCATTTGTGTGCAAGATAATTGAAGGTTTTCTGTGAGACGTGAATGGAGATCGTAATTATTGCGTCGCTATCCAGACGGCCATCGTCTCGTTTCTGACTCATCTAAAACTTCACTCCAAACACCCCGTTTTTCTGTCAGACAAAGCTGAAGACTCGGCATAAATGAGTACACCCCCTTTAAAAAGGACGAATTCAAACAAAAGAACAATCTCCAAACAAAGCGGAGTTTTATAGAACGCTCATTTAACTCACATCTTCAGTTTTTCTCAAATTGGTTGAAGCAAAAATGCAGCAAAAACGAACACATCTGGTATTTTGTGTGAGCGGTGGGAGTTTTAAGGACAGCACCAAGTCTTCTAGGTGTGGAATGAACAAGAATCTTTCTCCGTTCTTCAAGAAGAACCTCTTTTAGAGCTGGATGAAGAGCTTCAGAATTTCCACAGGTGATCCATTGGGTTCACATCAGGAAACATTCGACCACCTTCACCTTGTTCTGAATCTTCAGAAACGCAGCAGTAGCTTTAGACGTGTGTTTTGGACCATTGTCGTGTTGGAAAAGTGCAAGGAGTAATGGCAACATCGTGTAGTTTAGAGCAGGACATTGTTTAGTTCATGATGCAGCTCCCCAACACCAGCAGCCCCACATCAAGACACTGCCACCACCATGTTTCACTGTAGGCACCAGGCTTTTTTTCTCTGTAATCCTCAAGCCTTACAGTTTTAAACCTTTTAGTTAAAAAAAAATGATCCCCAGGAGTCTTCATCTTGGCCCCGAGCAAATTCTACAAGTGCTTTTTTGTGGAGGTTTCCTTCGTGGACGATACTCATGCTTACCTATCTTTAGCTGTGTGCACCGTATGGTCCCACAGGAAATGCTGCAGTTTGGCTTTCTACTGCTTTAGCAAACTTCAAACTTTCTCATCAGAAGACTCTCCTGCCGGGATTCTGTGGACGGCTCGGATGTCTCTGTGAGGTGGTTGCACTTCCATCTTTCTTAAATGTTTGGATCACTTTTGCTGCAGTATTTTGACTGATGTGAAAAGCTTTGCTGATTGTGTAGCCCTCAGCTTTTTGTGTAAAGAAATTATTTCCTTTTTCAGATTTTGTGACATTTTTCTTCCATGGGGAGCCATTGCTTACACCAAGAATTGAGAAGGGCTTTTTTTTGATAAGTAAGTCACCCGTCTGCTGGACATCTCTTAAACGATTCATTATAATTTCTTGTGGTTGAACGTCTGCTCATTAGAATGGTGTAGTCTGAGATGCTTTTCTCCGAAGGCTATAACTGGTTTATACTTATTTTTGTAACATGTGCTTGAATTGATTTCTTGGGAGAATCACTTTGTTGTGTGTTCAAATGAACAAATCTTGATTGCAATCAATGGCTCACACTTGTGCAGTATTTTGTAGTATAGCATCTCATAAAAATGTTGAAACATAGTAGGGGTGTACTCATTTAGGCTGGGCACTCCATGAGAATGGTTATCTTTTTAATGAATATCCATAATGTGGACTTTAACATGAAGCAAAAAAAAAAAAACAAAAACAAAAGAAAAAAAAAGTTATGTTTAATCTTTTAATTTCATGATTTCACTTGAAGGAAAAAAATGAGGTATATTTTCAGTTAAACTCTTAATTCTGGAGGGCACACTTTATGGCACGACATACTTTATGGCCACCGTCAACATGTTTTTCTTCCATCTTCTGATTACGGCACAGATATCAAATAGAACTCACTAGCTGAGAGACGAATAGAATATTTTCAATTCCACATATTTCTGAAACCTTGGCCTTGGTCTTTTGTCAGTCCTCCTGAAAGCACATCCCATCAGCGTCCATCCTCCTCTCTGTGATAACTGCCATCACTGCTGCTGTGGTTGCTGCTGTTCACAGGAGAAAGAGAGGGTGAGGACGAGAGTAAAGATGGAAGAGACAAAAAGTCTTGGAGATCATCGTCCTCCAAGACATTTTCCGTTTCGATGGAAGAGGAGGAAGTGTTTGTGTCTGCAGCTGAGGAAAAAAGAGGAGGAAAATCCGGTGAGAAGAAGGAAGTGTGTAGTGTCTCCGGTCCTGGAGAGGAGGTCCGAGCAGTGGTGCTGTGAAACTCTGCTGAGTTTGTGAGAACTTGAGCGTAGTACTCTGAGGATAAAGCCTCAGAGGATCCCGGGACAGTGCTCGAAGGTGTATTGGTCTGAGCACCAGCACCTGTCTGGGATGTGCGGTGGACGTGATGGCTGACAATGACGCCATTGCCAAAGCTATCCATGGAAGCCATTGTGGTGCTCTGCTCCCGCTGGACCACCGCAGTCATGCTCTGATCAGTCACACCCAACTGGGAGAGATTTTCTGTCTGGCCTGAGAGAGAGTAGGACAGATTTTATTGAGTTTTTAAAGACGTAACAGGATACATACTGAAAACAACTATTGGTACAACACCTTCTGAAAAGAAAAAGAGTAATACAATTAAAACTGCGAGCAGCAATCAAAGGGCACTACGACCAATCGACAAGGTAAACCACATTATAAAGTGCCATGACCCCCAGGCAGCACTATTGAGACTAAATATTTGTGGTAGTGTTTGGCAAGTGAAATGTTGTATTATTTGTGGCCACCTGGTGGCGCAATAGCTGAGGGTGTATGCTGTAGATGTGTTCAGACATGGGCTGGTAAATTTGGGACCACTCAGATATTGTATGGCAGAGTTATTAACAACTTCCTCTTTATGGCAAAATGATGACTTTCGACAGGCGCCTTGCGTACAGAGTTTAATGAAGTCAAAAAAAGCTTCGCAATTTTACATCCCATATGCCTTAAGATAAGACAGATGGAGTTTTCAGGTGAACAGAAACAATCTCTAGATGGAATTTGTAAAAGTATGAGACGTGCAAAAGTACTATTTCTATTAAAATTTGTGTTGGTTTTGGACTTTAATAGACTTTTTTTGTAGATCTTGGTCCCTAAATAAATGTGTCAAATTTCAAACGTTTATTTCAAACACAATTTTGAAACAGTTGTATATATCACATGTGTCCACTATGTGGCGCTATAACTGACACTATATATGTATGTGTTCAGTTGTGGACCCTCAACAAACAAATTTCATCTCGACTGGACATTTCAAGGCTGAGATGGAACAATTTCCTGCTTCATTGTGCGAGGGTCCTTTAGATGATGGGGTGATCAAAGAAAATCTTTTGGAGGAGTTTGTTAAATTACAAGGCCTGTAATTGTACAACATTTTTCTAGAAAATAAAAAAAGCTGACTTCCTGTCTGTTTTTTTTGTAGATATTGGCCCTTTGCATAAGTGTTTAAAATGTCAAAACACGGTCTGAAATAACAGTATAACATTGCTGAAAATGGGATAGGTGGCGCTATAACTGACAATGTAGGTTGCTATTTAGATCTGTCCAGACATGGACTCCTAACACGCATGGCAAGTTTGAGCCCAACCGGACATTGCATTGCTGAGTTATTAACAACTTCCTGTTCATGGAAAAAATGTGACTTTTGACGGTCAGCATGCGGACATAGTTTAACAAAGTTTCCGCCGATTTTGGAAACACGTTTTAGGTCTTGGTACCCTACACGTCTGCCAAATTTCATTCATGTATGACAAGCTGAGAGCGCAACATAAACTGAAAAGCATTAGGTGGTGCTATAGAGCTAATTTTCCTCGCCCCAATCAGGTTTTCACCAGTTCTGACGTATGTCTGAAATTTGGTGACTTTATGAGCACGTTTAGTCCCTCAAAAATGCACCATAAGTCACGAAACAATAATGCTCTGAGCAATTACAATAGAATTCTACGCGCCTTCGAGCGATAATAAACATCACGGGTTCTGCTACATACTTTTATGATCAGCCGTTCCTTAATTTAACGTACTTGAAAACAAGGCACAAAATGCTGGGATAAATAGACCTTATCTGGTTGACTTTAAAGAGGAAAAGTTCCTCAAGCTTCTAAAACTTCTCAAAAATTCCACTCGCAGAGATTTGTCAGAAATCTCGTAGCTCAAACAGATGTTCCGGGGCCGGTGTAGAGCTTGGACACATTTTCAATGGACCTCATTTAACTGAAAAGTGCAGCTCAATTAAAGAGCCACAACAGACTCTAAATTATTCATTCGTTCGTTCTTTCATCCTCCTGGAGTGTTTAGGCTCTTGATTCAAGTCGAGTCTGAGAATGAAAGTGTTTCAAATGTTTGCATCAGCATCAACACAGCTTTCAAATGTCTGCTATCTCTATTTTTTTCTTTGTGTTCTCGTTCTGTTAGATTTCCTTTATTCATTTGCTGAACTCTGGCTGGATTTTGAGATTGTGTGACTTGAGCTGTGGGAACTTATGCCGCGGTTCCAACTCATGCCAGACACAGGACATTTAAGGTTGTGCTCATCATCAGTGTTGTTTTTGGCAGTCATCTGACAAATGGCTAATTTGATTTTATTTCACAAATTAATGCTACATTTCACATAGTGACATCATCAATAGGCTTTTCATAAAAAAAAACAAAAAAAAACAAAAAAAAAAAACAATGATTCAAATACAGTGGTACCCAGAGATACGAAATGAATCCGTTCCAGGGTGGCGTTCATATCTCGAACATTTTGTAAAACTGATTTAAAGTATTTTTAAGCGTATCAGCCCCTTAAAGCGCACTTTTTGCAATGCGCCAGGACCAGGAAGAGCAGCGCTACATTAGACTTCACAAGTGGATAATAGAACAGAAATGTTTATTATTGTTCGTATATCAAATTTTTCTTCGTATCTCAAAGCAAAAAATTTCCCAAAGACGTTTCTTATCTTGAACATTTCGTAACTCGAAGCATTCATATCTCGGGGTACCACTGTATTTGATCTACTAAGGATTAACTTTTTTAAACAAATTATTTGAATAAATGGACTTGAATGCCGGGATCTATGATCATGTGACATGTGTTGTACTAGCTAAAGAAGGAGCAGGAGAAATACATCTTGATAAACCTTCAGGAAGGAGTGAAGAGTCCTGACAGGAGCAGCTTCCGTTCGTCACTCAAGAGTAAGCAAAGCGCTCCTTCTCACTCTCAGAGCAGCTAAGCTCAGTTTTGTTTCCTTTTTTCCTCCTTACAATTTCTACCAATTTACATTAACCCTTAGACGTCCCTGCATGCAACGGTGTGTGTGGCAAATAGACGTCTCTTATGATTAAGTAGGAATGACACGACCTATTTATTGTTTCATTTTTATTTGGTTTCAAAAAGTTTATTAGTTTTGATATTTTGTGTTTGAAACAAACATTCCAAAAGTTATGACAGATAATTTGGAAGGTAATTCATTTTAAAATAAGATAAAATGCGTGAGAATTGCTTTACAGATCTGAAATCTGTGTCATAAGTGCCATCTAGTGGTCAAAAGAAGTAGAAAAAATAGAAGACCTGTCATTAGGGCTCATGTTCTTCAAAATTCTTGCACAACACAAAGCACAATGGGACAAAAAGAATTTTTATACAATATTCACATTGTTTTGACCTTGTCTTTGCTTTTTCGGGGGATTCGTGAATTTTTTTATTTTGTCTCGACACATTTGATTTTTGTTATAAAACATAAAAATTGTTTGTTGTCAATTTTTGAGATTTTTGCAGTTAAAAGATGACAACATTTACAACTCAGGATTGTACTTTTTGTACAATTTCAGGTTTGTTTACATTTTTTCAAAATAAATTTCAAATTTTTTTTTTATCAAGAATTGGCACAAAAAACCCTAGTTTTAAGATTTTTTAGAGCAAGTTGTGAAGTAGTAAAAAGGCCCTAGTTAAAGCTGCCGACGAAACCTTGTGGGAAATGTCTGTATGTTGTGACATTATGTGAGAACTATAATAATCTGAAGCTATGGGAAAAAAACAACAGGTTTTTACCTGTGCTGGGTTCAGGTTCATCTTCCTGAAGTTGACTCTGTGGTGGTGTTTCTGGCACCACTTCCAACCCGGAATCCTCTGCAAGGACCTCGAAGTGCACGGATCTCAAGGCTGTTACAGAATCAAACAATACATGTTTAAAAAGGGATTAAAAAAAGCCTTGGGAACATAAATAAAAGTCTGAATTTCGGTTTTATACAGTTGCGTTCATAAGTTTCTGCTCTAACATTCGGATGGTAGGGTCAGAATTTGTCAATAACATAAAGGCAAGGATCCACCCTGGCTTGTATCGGCTGATTGGACCTCCTCAGTCACCAGATAAATCTAAGTCCAATAGAACATTTTTCAATACTGACAAAATAAGGAGGCTGTACCTAACAAGGTGTACCTAATAAAGTGGTCAGTTTAAAGTGCAAATATTAGTAGTGATTAATTTTCAAATACAGGAAGGACTTCCTGTTTGTGACTGAACCAGTAGTGGCCTGTTTCCAGCACCATTGGCATGATCAGATCAGCAATTACCCAGCACTAATGACCGTACTGATATCGGTCCCCTGTGACAGCGACAAGACTCTGTGTGCAGCATGTCCTCATGGACTCTGTGCAGATCTGACAATGAGAAACTACACACTCTGCACTCTCTATATGCCATATATTCATATTTCACAATGTTTACGGCTAGAAAATGCTGATTCCATGGATGTGTGTGGCTTTCAACGAATAGGAGACAGCAAGAAAGCAAATATGATTCAACATATGAAGGGGAACAGACAGTGTACAGCGTTAACCACATCAAGGAAAACAGAAAGTTGCCGAAACACATTTTTTTTTGAAGCCAGAGGTGGGCAAAATCATTTCTGGAAGGCTGCAGCCCTAACAGGGGGAAGCCTAAGCCAAAAACCTGCTTCTTTTATTAAAATGATGCACATTTTCATAATTGTAAAAGGCTTCAGAAACATTTGGAAAGAGGAGAATGATGGAAACTCTTCTGACCTTTGGGTGGTATTCTGGTCATGACAACTGGAGATTCAGCTGTACACCGTAAAGTTCACAGAACTCAAAACACTTGGGTTGATGAACTCTATTAAAATAAATAACACTCATAACTAGGTAGGGCATCATATAACGCGATCACAATCAGTGTAGATCATGGTCTGTGTTACTCAGAAACGCACTCTCTGACCGGATCAACTTGGAGCAAGGTACCCCCAAAAACCAATTTCCAAGATTTGTGATTTGATATTTCTCAAGTTTTACGAGTAAATCAGACCAATGGGTCCAAATGGACTATTAACTGAGGTGCATGAGAAGAAGAAAATTCCATTTGTGATAAAAAGTTTATGAGAAAGAGAGTTAGTGAGAGAAGGGGATAGAAAGAGAGAGGGGGGGGGGGTAGAGAGTGAGGGGGAGAGAAGTGGGGTAAAAGAAAGTGTCTTCAAAACAAACAGATTTAAATCAAAACATTTCTTGCATGCATAAACAGATTTGATGCAAGTTTTTTTTTTGATTAAATGATTGTGAGATGAATTCTTGGTGTGAATGGAATGTTTGACAGAGAAGAGAGGGAGAGATACTTGATGACAGAGAAGAGAGGGAGAGATACCGACGACAGAGAAGAGAGGGAGAGATACCGACGACAGAGAAGAGAGGGAGAGATACAGACGACAGAGAAGAGAGGGAGAGATACCGACGACAGAGAAGAGAGT